>VXBU01008323.1:957027-1018249 GCA_013400315.1 Bombycilla garrulus
ATTGTGGCATTCAATGATTCATCAACAGGAAGCTCTGTACCAAACATCCAATCCCTCTGCCTTACCACTGAACTTAGAAATGTATACATAAATTCAACAGAATCCTGTAAAGCTTTGTTTGTTCTTTCACTTGTTTTCAAATTACAAAAAAACAGCAACTCACTTTTCTGAGTTGGTTTGTAAATTCATTATTACAGTATTTCTTAATTTAAACTTTTCAATAATTCACTTAAAATATTAAATTATTCAATTCTGACCATAAGATATATATTACATCATTTATTAATTTACATCATTCAAATTTACTTTTCATTATTAGGGCTGGTATGTTTCACATTTTAAGCACCTTTTAAAGTGATACATCTCTGAAAAACTTTAAATACTGTGAATANCAGGGAGAGCACAAGGGTCTGGCAGGAAACTCACATCACTCACAGTGAAGTCTCCTACACCTGAGGGGAAGGACAAAAGGAAGCAACAAAGTTTGCACAATGTTTTGATTCTGAAATTTGTGCAATTCCCCGTGAAGAGATTCAGAAGTCATATNTTATTACAGTATTTCTTAATTTAAACTTTTCAATAATTCACTTAAAATATTAAATTATTCAATTCTGACCATAAGATATATATTACATCATTTATTAATTTACATCATTCAAATTTACTTTTCATTATTAGGGCTGGTATGTTTCACATTTTAAGCACCTTTTAAAGTGATACATCTCTGAAAAACTTTAAATACTGTGAATAATACTGTGTTTATTTGTGCAACAAAAGTGCACAATTAAAAGCAAAACTAATTACAAGAATTATTTTCACAAAAACATGCATTATGAAAAAAATTTCAAAAACATAACAGGTATTTAGAAAGGTGAAAAATCTATTGTATAACATATTTCAAAGATACAAAAAAAATTCAGCTATGTTGTTTTTCACAGTACAGATCACTACAGGAAGACTCTGATAAATTACCTGGCATATGAATTTGACTTTTGTTTTTTAGGTGTGCTCCTCTCAGATATCCATACAGTGATATCTTCCTGTCACATTTGGGATTGATTCGAACATCCTCTGGGTTTGTCAGCTCTTCCATTCTACTCAACATTTAAAATGACAGTTAAAATATCCAGAGTCCCAATGGTAACTTTTGAGAAAAGGTAATTTAAGAAAAGAGAACAACACTGCTGCCACTGCATGATCTGCATACTCTAATAATCAAATCTGAATTATCATAAGAAAGAAAATATTCATGGAAAAAAAAACCTTCTAAAAACATTTTAGAATTGTATTTTAGAAGCTGTATAACTATGTTCAAACAAATTGTATAACAATTTGTATAACAAATTTCCAGAAGGTTTACTGACCCTTCATTGAACAAGTACTGCTTTCTTAGCACATTTTAACTCCTCTTTATCGGCTTTGCACGTACAACTCTCGTCTAATCAATTTCACCATTAGAGGGCAAACAGCTGAATGTCACATTCCCTGCAACACACACCTCCTTTTCCCTAAGAATGGTGGAGAGCAACACAAAAGCTACCAAAGGAAAAAAGAATGACTGCTTGCAGGCAGAGGAGGGGGAAACTCCTTTCTAAACTGCACATGGGAGGCAGCACACAGAGAGAATGGGGGACACAACCCAGCTTAAAACTGACCCAACCACGAAACTGCAACAGTTACAGCAACCTAAAACAATGTTACTTAAAAACTACAGATTGTGGGTTTTGTATTTTCCTTTTCTGCTTTGTGGATTTTACAGGACTTTCCACAATGCTTATCTACTTCTCCAACAATTTTTCCTGAAGAATTAGAGATAAAGAAGAGGCTACTTCAAGGCACCTTGGATTATTGTGGGAGTTTAGTCATAACTGTAAGCATTCTGGCAATAAAATATGAAAGGTGAGGTAATTTCTCAAGCAGGCTCAGCAGCCATCAAGATTACTTCTATGTTCCAAAGAGACTGACTGTGAACCAAATGCTATACAGGGAGATGGAGGAAAAGGAATATTCCAGGTAACTCAGAGGACTAATTCAGCAGCTGTTGTCTAATCACTAGAATACTGTTTCTTTTCCACAGAAATTCAGTATAATCATCAACAAGCAGGAAGGATTATTTTAACTATCCTGTGTTTCAAAAGCATTTACAATATACCAGAGGTGTGTACATGATCTGGCACAAGTGAAAACTGAACGGCACAAACCTGCCGAGGTGCCTTCCCTTCCCAAAGCCACTGGGAACACCACACACCCATTCCCACACAGAGCTGACGGCTAATAGAACAGCTTTTTCAAACAACAAGGTGCAATCTAAGCTGAGAATGAAGAGAGAGAAAAACACACACCTGTCTGCAAGAACATACGGGTGAGACGTTTGCCAAGTGAGAGGCCGGAATTTCATAACTGAGATAAAACGACCCAAATTGTGAATTTCCTGCTTTTGATATTCTCCATGAACCATCCCAGACAAATAAAACAACTTAGCACCCTAAACACATTAAAAGAAATAAAATGATAAAAAATTCTATTTAATATCCATAAAACTAACAAAAAAAAGAAGAGATAGTAATGCAATTCTAATTTGTAAATCTTAATTGAAAATTTCACATTATAATTGCTTCTGAAACATCAAACTAACCAGTTTACTTCAACATGAAAACTGTCCTCTATATCTTAATGGAAAACTATTCACATCCTCAAGACCTCATACAGACCTACAAGCAGATCCTCCTTGCAGAGCACCTGCATAACAGATCTAGTAGCAAATTTGGAAATTTATCACAGAGGGATAGAGAATATTCACACAAGTATTTTAACAAACAGAAGAAAGATGAAACAATCTGATACAGTATCAACACTGTTCACGTAACTGTTTAAAAGATGTAAGGACATAATAAACACTAAAGTATTGACCAACTTTTAATTTAGCTTCTATAAAGCAAAATATATGAAAAAAAAAAAAAGTTAAATGTCATACCGGATACACTTCAGTCCAGAATCTGTGCTTTAACTTCTTTTTAGTCTTCTTTAATTGTTTGTTGTTCTTGAATGTGTCCAAGTGGGTTAGAACTCCCATAATTTTAGGAAAGCCATGTACCTGGCAAATGTTCAGGAATTCAAATGTCTCCATCTCAAATCCAAAGCTGGCATCAATGAGCATTAGAACCTGTAAACACAATATTCACAATTCACTACAGCAATACCACAGTACCCACATGAACTAATTTCAAAGACCACACCCTTAAACTCTTAAACTTCTCAGGAACCAAAATTTTGCAAAAGGTTCTGTACTTTATTTTCATATACCCTGAACAACTTTGGCTTTTTATTTGAAGTATGGAACTTGGCTGCTAAAGGTGTTCTGGACACTCCAGGAATTCAATAACTTTCAGTAATATAATAAGATCTGAGCAAGTGTTCACCTGGAGAATTTAAAACACGCAAAATTTATTATCTTCCAAGATTTTCAGAATCATCTTAGAAAATTAACAAAACCCTCATATCTGTGTCTTGGATACACCAATGCTGCTAAGGCCACTTCTTTTGGTAAAATGAAACCAGCTTTTTTCCCTTGTTGCAATTGCTGTTACACATCACTAAAATGTGTGCTGTAAAATCAGCACTGACACAGGGAAAGAGCAGCCAATAGTAACATGAAAATGTAAGCAAAGTTGGTTTAGGGTCTTAATGATAAAGAACTTAAAGCATACAGGAACTGATGACAAATCTTTAAGTGCTGATGTAATCTCAGCCCTCTAACAATAAATCCAAAGAGATTCTCAGCACCACCACGTGCACACAGAATCTGAAACATCTACCAAATATACTGGCAGAAGTATTTATATTGTTTGGTACATCTCCCTTACTCAGTAGGAAACATAAAAGTAGAAGAATCTCTAGATCAGTGTACACATGTATTTAGATATTTAGTTAATATTAGACAAGTTAATAGTTAGACAAGGATCCCAATACCTAATCAGCTGTGAATAATATACTCCAAATCCAGATGTGAAGTAAAATTCTAAACAAATGGATCATGCACTGGATCCCCAGGATCAGTTGATGTAATTTCTTGATTCAAAAGTTGCAAGTAAATTATAACAGTGACCATATTCCACTGAAATCAGTTGCATCACTACATGACATTCTTCACAGATGGAGACCTCAGAGTGCATAAAAACCCCAACTAGTAAACTAGTACATATTTCTACTTTGAACATTATTTGAAAACTTCTTGACTAAAAATCATTTTCAGATTTTATACGGTTTAACCAAATCCCTTAATGAGAAGTAACTGTGTCACCTTGGCTTGTTACAACATCTCCCACCAGAAGTTTATCAGTTGCATTAGCAATGCAGTTCAGCAGCATTTCCCTCCTCTCACATCCTCCCCACCTCACGCACACACTTCCCTTTCCCCCCAAGATGAGGGAAGTCCTGGGTTGTTCCAGAACATAAGGTGTGTCAAAGAGCTCAGGTCTTTTTCTCTTTGAAACCAAAGACAGCTTTGCCTTTGACAGCAAAAAATGTGTAGAGAAATCAGACATTGGTGCAATCAAAAGTAGTACTTTCAACATAAATCATAGTAGAAATCACATTCCATTGTTAACTTACCAAATCAGCAACTTTAGCCAGGTCAATCATTGTGTTAATGTCACATCCACATTCAATAATGGTCAGTCGGCGTTTTTTACCTGAAAACACAATTAAGCATGAAACGCTAAAACAGTAGGAGCAAACCAATTCATACAGTTTTCTTTTCAGGTCACATTCCTGAAGCTCCTCCAGGGTATCTGGGACTCAGATTCTGGTCTAGCATGTAAATCATCCAAAATGCATCATTGCAGAAGTGATAGCATAGAAGTTTCTAATTCCGCTAAAATATAATTTTTAAATTTCAAATTATCAGATCTTCCTTTATTGTACGTATGCCAGATCACACATCCAAATGATTTCTTTAAAAGGACCAAAAATTATGAGAACATGAACACATCCCAGCTCTCAAAGCAAGACAAGGAAGGAGCACAAAAGGAGCATTTTCATGTCTCCTATCTTTGTTCTCACCTGAAACAATTGTAACAGGACCCCGGATTTCAACCAGCTTTTGCCTGGTGAAGTTCTTGATGAGACACTTTATCACAGTGCTCTTCCCAACCTTGGGAGGCCCGACCACAACCACCACCACGGGAGGTGGCTCCAAAGGAGTCCGGTCAACCACAGGAATGTGATGCTTTTTAGTCTTCAAATCCTGAGTTCTGGGAAGAAATTTGTAATAAATAAACACAGGAATGTCGTGGACAGTGACATTTGAAAGTCTTCAGTATCTGCAAGAACTTGAACGCAAAGGCTGAACACAATCACGGACACCAGGAACTCGCACTGAGTCTCAGGAGCTGCTCGGTGTTTCTGTTGTTACCAGAGTGTACAATGTAACAGAGCTTACAAAGCAACCCCACCTCTGACACACACATGAACTACAGCGTGACTGGTCGAGTGATGAACTCCGGGCAGACACACCAGTCCGCGTATTTCTACACAAAGTAACAAAGAAAACCCAGGAAACTCCCACCCCTCCAGCCGCCTCTGCACACTCCAGAGCCGGTTCCCACTCCTCACCGATGGAAAGTCCTGGCCATCCGCACAGCGGACTGGACTGTAAAGGCTTTGGGGTTCCTCTTCCGTGCATTCTCCTCATCTCCTATTCCCAGCTCATTGAGATAACGTTTCCTTTTCTTCTCTGCCTTTGGCCCGCTGTGCTTTGCACGATGCTTCTTCTTCTCTTTTTCCTCCATCTTACTGGTTAATAGCTGTTTACAACCAGTAAGATTCCGAGTTCCTCCGTGTGACAGCGGCGCAGCTGGCACAGAGGAGAGCACAGTTAGCACGGGGCGCGTGTACAGAGCACACCAGCAGGAGAACACGGGGCGAGAACTACCAGACCGGCTCCGGAGCTCGTTCCCGCCCCGCCCGGCGCACGGCAGCCCTCGGTCCCGGCACTCCCGGCCTAGGGCCGCGGGCACCGGGGAGGCCGGCAGCGCCCGGCGGTGCGGCCGAGCTCCCGCTGTCCCGCACCGGGGAACCTGCCGGGAGCACCGCGGGCCCTCAGCTCGCGAAAGGGTCGTGCCCCACACACCTGTGCCGTGCCGGGGGGCCCGGTACTGCCCGGTTCGACGCTGGCCCTGGCCCGGCCCGGCCGCCCGGCCCACGTGCGCCCGCACCGACGGCTCAGCGGCGGAGCCGCCCTCCCGGAAACAGCGGCTGCGCGCGGAGTTCCGGGGGCGGCGGAGCGCTATTGCCAGCGCACACGCTGTCCCACAGCGGGAGGGTGACGGCGGCGCCGTGCAGCCCGCACCGGGAACGGGAACGGGACCCTATGCGCGTATTTAGCAATAAATTACTCTCCTGCAAGCTCTGTGAAAGCCCGCCGTAGCTGCCCGGCGGGGCCGGCCCCACAGCACCGGAGGGGAGCAGGCGTGGGGACCTTCAGCTGCCCTCGCGTTCGGGGCAGCCCCGTATGAACTGAGAGATGAGGCCCCAGCACTCACTGTGAGAAAGATAAAACAATAAATCCTAGCCTGGGACTATGGGAGGACGAAGAGGTCAGAAGGTAAAAGCCTCTGAAGAGCTTTTCGGTGCAGTGAACTCGGACCGAATCAGAAAATCAGAGAAACAACTGGGATGTCGATTCTGAGTCTCCTGGGGTCACCGAGTCCAACCCGGGGCCGAGCACCGCCGTGACAGCCGGGTCTGAGTGCCACGTTCCCTTCGGCCTCAGGGCACGGTGACTCCGCCACCTCCACGGGCAACGCATTCGTGTTTAATCACCTTTTCTGTGAAGAAATTATTCCTAATTTCCAACCTGAAGCTCCCCTAGTGCAGTTTAGCATTGTTTTCCTGTCCGTAATACAACTTAGGTGGGGGCGTTTTGCAGGTACCAAGCCCCGCACCCGCAGGGACAGGACCAGGCATGCAGAGGGCAGGGTACCCCAGGTGAGGAGTCACTGTTTTATCTCAGATCTGTGCCCACGCCTGGAGGTCAGTCCCAGTGAGGGGCATTGTAGGTGCAGGCCCTGCTTAATGAAGGAAGCCAAGAGCCCTTTTGTTTGGGGTGATTTGCCCTATGGCATGAGCCGGTGAGGGGCAGGGCTGCTAAAGAGGTGTCCAGGCTGTGAACTGCTCTCTCTGTGATGCTGGCCCCATCCTGCCTCCCAGGCAGATGGCTTCCAGCTGGACATGCAGGGGCCGGGGCTGTCACATTAGTCCTACTGCTGGCGGAGGTGGCTGTGAAGAAAGGAATGTGATCTGCAGGTTCACACATGAGGAGGAGGGCACCCAGCAGTGGAGTACACCCAGGCTGACTAAGTGACATTAGTGAATTTGGGTCCTCACTATCTTTGTGATAAAGATAACTTTGACAAGTTATGTAGAAGAAAATCTATTTTTCAACATTAGCATGTAAAAATCCTCCCTTCTATCAACAGGAGCATTTTACAGGCAGCAGGAGAGTAGCTCAGCTTCTGAACACATTTGGTTCCTGCCCCAGCTCTTCCTCAGCATCACCTGAGGAATATGACCTGTTGGCATGCAGGTCCAGGGGAGGCCACAATACCATTGCTGTGGAAGTATATCCTATGTGTTGAATAAGCATTCTCATTAAGAAGGTATTATGAGGGAGAGGGTATATGTAAATAAATAAGTATTAATGCATTTTTTTCCAAAAATTTATTAGAAGAGTCATATATACAATCATAAATACAATCACCTCTTTGTCCTTCACTCTCAAATACAGCTTGTGTTCAAAGTGCCTTGCAGCTATCCTGTAATAGAAGAGCTTGTTCCAATTCTTCAGATCAAGGCAGAAAAGTTACAGCCACAGTTAAAAATTAGCTAAAAAGACAATTTGCAAACAAAACTACACAGAAGAAAATCACAAAATACTGTATTTTTAAAATCGGTGGTCATTTTAAAATGGAAACACTATATATTAAGTACCTAGGAAAAGACCACTAGTGTTCTTTATCAGGAACACGCCTAAAATGCAAACATACCCACTGAGATGTCCCCTGCCACCACCAAGGCTGCTTTTCCCATGATTGTACCCCTCTTGTGTTAATGCTTTCCCAACTAAAAGCTATAAATAAGTCTGTAATCTAAGATTCCTTAAATTAAAATAAGTGAATTATGACCAGAATAGAAGCAAAACTTAGTGCAGTAAGGCCACAAAAGCAACACCATAGTGCTAAGTCTTCTGGCAGAATTAATCCAGCACAGTCTGAACATACTCCTTCAGTAAGGACATACTTGTGGAGATCAGTCTGTGCATGCAGTTAATGTTGGGCTGCCCATGACCAAACAGTGCAGGAATACTGCAAGCACTGGTGAAAGACTGCTTGGGGTGGGGAGGCAGCTCAGATCCAGCAGGCAGCCCTTGCTAACATGGCTTGCCTTTCCTTCCCTTCAGACAGGGCACAGAATTCAGAGCAAGCACTCTGCACTTAGACCTGCAAAGCCTCTAGACACTTCAGATAACACTGCCAACTGGGAAAAAAAAAATCACATTCATTTTCTATCAGGCAAGTGGACCCACTGCCAGTTTCATGTCTGACCCAAATGACAGACTGAATTCTGACCACCAAAACCAGAAAGATAACTTTTTGTCTGACCTTGCTCTGCATTTTGCTCATTCTCAAACAGCAAATCTAACCCTGTTCCCAAAATTTCATTTCTCATGCCCAGCCAATGAGGGTCATAGTCATTTTCTGTCTCCAGCTGCTGCTGCCCATACAGTAGGGCTGGAGAGGCAAGTGTCATTTGATCCCCCCCTTCATGCTTTGGCAGTACCAAAGGAGGACTAGCATTACTAGCCGCAAGCAGGGGGCAACTGTGCCTCATCTGCTCGGGCTCTGGCTTAGGTTCCACCCCACCATAACTGAAAGTGGAGCCCTTCCCAAAGGGAGAAGCGTTTGACTTGGCATACAAACAGTTCTCAACACCCAGGCCCTGGTTAGCATTGAAGTAGTTTAAGACAGGCTTCCTGTACATGTTGTCTTTAGCTGCTGAGTACTGGTGATCTGAACAAGGCTGGAAAACATCTGCATCTGAGTAGAAGTTTTCAGGGAAGGATCTCTTCAGGTGCGGATACTCCTGTGCCTGCTGCACAGGGAGCGAGAAAGGATTCCCCACGCTTCCCGCGCCTAGCGGGACCCCTCTTCCCGAACTGTCCAAATCGAAGTCAGCTGGTGTCTGACCCAGCGTTCCAAAAGTGTTATCCAAGTTCCTGAAATGCGTGTCGAGCCTCGAGTACAGCTGCCCCGAGTAGGACGGCGACTGACCGCAGAAGCTCTGGCTCCCTCCTGGCAGGCCCGGCTGCGGGCAGAGAAGGCTCCGCTCTGTCCCCGGGCCCTGCTGCGCCCGGGGCCGCTCCTGGCCAGCGCACCGGGGCGGCTTCGGTTTACCCGGCCTGGCGTAGGCGGCGGCTTCGCTCTTCTTGTGGTTTAGCTGCCGGGCTCTCCTGTTCTGGAACCACACCTGCGGGACCGACAGAGAGTGAGCGCCCGAGCCGCCGGGGAGCCGCTCCGCCACCCGCCCGTCCTCCCTCTCGGACCGCCCCTCTCACCTGGATCCGGGACTCGGGGATGTCGGTGAGGCCGGAGAGCTGCTCCCGCAGGGCGATGCCGGGGTAGGGCTCCTTCTCGAAGGCGTGGACCAGCAGCTCCAGCTGCGCCTTGCTGAAGGTGGTTCGCTTGCGCCGGCCGCCCTCCCGCCCCGAGCTGGGGCCGGCGGGGCGCGCCCGGGGCTCGCCTGCGGGGAGAGAACGGGCAGCGGCGGTCAGCGGGGCCGGGCAGCGTCCTCCTGCCCCAACGCCGCCACCGACACCAACACTGCCACCAACACCGCCACCAAGACCCTGCCNGGGCCGAGGTCTGCGGGCGGTGGCACTGGTAGCTCCGTGCCTTAAGAGCCCTCCAGCCCGGCCCTTAGCGACCCCCACCCACCCGGCCCGGCCCCGCCGGGGCTCCGAGGGTGACTCAGAGCCGTCTCCCACACCTCCATTGTCATTGTCATCCCATCACCAAAATACACATAATGAGGGCTCGCCCCAAACAAGGAGCCAAAGTGTCTCCCAGCGAAGTCCCCGCTGCTGCCACCAACCCATCCAACTTTCTTTAATTCAAATGGAGAGCGAATAATTTCATGAAGAAATCTTCCACCTTTAGTTCAGCCCTCCGAGGGAGCTCCCCTTCTTTTTGCATTGCAGGCCTGGAGTTCAGCTGGAAACCCGGTGCTCTCTCCATGCAAGGAGACCTCCACACCACCCTTCTCCTAAAGGCAAACCACCCCAGCTCTTACTGTACCCAGGTGACAAGTCCTTGTCTTCCCCATTAGTTACCCTGCTCCTATTCCCATCCGTGGGGCATTTCTCATCGGCTTTACTGCAGGAAATAAAATGCCGGTGGCTTTACTAGACATTGCATCAACACCCAATGTTCACAGAAAAGGACAAAGCCTCCCCCAGCACACTCTGAGGTCACTCAGGTCAGAGGGAGCAGTCTCCCTCCGGAGTGCATGCTGACGAGCTCAGCAAAAGGTCTTCCTTTCCTGGGCCAGCTTTTTTTCCCCCCAGACAGCTCTGCTCATCCAAGTCAGGTACAGAACAAGCAAGGTTTGTGCTATCATCCCAAGGTGAAATAACGAACAACACATTGTTAATTCAAAAGAGCGGCCAGAAATATCATTTAAGAGAGCCAAGAGTGACATAAGGGACTTAGAAGGAGCAACAGTTGCAACACTGAAAAGGATTAGATGCTAGAAGAGCAGCAAATAAATTAGTCAGTGCAACAATTTGTCAAATGAGGCCATTAATGACTATCACCGAAGGTGTTCAAGAACAGCAGCATCATTACATCATGTGCTTTTCATCTCAACATGTCCCCATTCATTTTTTAAATTTGGGACCCACTCCAGCTTGCTATGAAGCTGAAGGGTACAGGGACAAAATGTGTGTGAGCTGCTACACACTCTTTGCATTCTGTAGGGACCAGTGCACCCATCATCACGCTGCCACTTCTGGGTTGAGCTGCACAAGGGTTTTAACATCACACACACCATCACAGTGCTTCACAACAAAAAATTCATGTCCTTCCACACAGGGATGACAATCAGCTCCTATGAGTCTAGTACTCCAGAGACTGGATTCCTCTAGTAGCTTGATCCATAAAGCAAGGTAAATGCCCTCAGAAACCACTATGCCTAAATAATATTTTGAAGCAGAAGTGCATATGAAGGCATTGAGAATTTCGGAGGGATGACAGCAACAAGCAGTTCAAAATATCTGGAAACAAGAGCTTGAAGAAATTTCTTAGTACTTCTCCCCTTTCTTCTACCTTAGCGCCCCCATAAGTCTGAACTGTCATAGCACAAAACCATCCCATATGATTTCTTTTCTCCTCTTCAGCTCCAGGGTAGTTAGGAGTTTTTCCTGTCTGTGTAAACAGTAAAATTTGTATTTAAGGAAGAATTGTCATATGGGAGATAGGAAAAATATGTCAGGTGGAAAATGGTTCAGCAGTTCTAGGTAGAGTCAAGGGGTGTTTCTAATCCTTCAGGATTATTTAACTTCTGTTATTCAGATACATATGAAGGTAGGGGTGGGTGAAGGCTCAGATACAATAAGCAGACTTATAAAGCTTTGGGGCATAGTTTTATTGACAGTGTTCACTAGCCCAAATTCAGCTTCTGCTATTGATTCTTGCTCCAAGCATGCAGGATTCACCTCTAGCTGCCTGGAAGTCCTCACAGGGCTTTGCACACAGTCGTGCACGAGCCATATCCAGTGCACTCTTGGCTGGCAAAGCTCATGCTGATCCTTCAAAAAAAGCTGATCAATTTTCTTTTTTTTTTCCCAGCTTAGTTTTGGCAAACTTTATTCAAGCATCGGTATGAGATAGGGATGCACAGGGGCAAAGGATAAGGAAGGGAGCATCAGGGAGTCTCAATTTGAACTGGCACAATAAAGTATGGAATTGGATATTATGACCTTTCCATCTCTCTGCAATTCCAATACAACTGTCCATGAGGGACATGCTACACTGGATCAAAGATACCAAGGATGTTTGCAGGGTACAAAGACATATTACTCATCAGTCTAGATAGAGGCAATGCTAAAACAAATGCTTAAATTTTTCTTTCTGGATTTTTCTTTTCTGCCAGTTTTCATTGCAGAAAAGATCATCTCATAACTACAACAGAAAGGGCCCTGTAGGCAGCCTGCAATATTGAGCTCAAAAGAGCAGGGAAACCACCTCCTCCAACACACACATACATACATTATAGACACAGCCAGTGCAGAAGAGATAAGAAGGAGCCAGCAGAGGCTTGCACAGACTTGCACTACTTGCTAACAGCGACTGTCCATCACTACGAGCTCGGCTTAAATAGAACACGCTTTTGTTAACATCCCCTAGCATAGAAAGAGCAGTTCACACTTCCCGGAGTTATTGTTTGAGGCACTCCGCCAGGCAGCTGCTTTACACCCTTCATTTTCAGAGATTTTCTTTGCAATGCTAATTGATAGAGATTGCGACTTTTGTTTTTAAGTCAGATTCCAGGAAAGAAGAGGACAATCGTTGCCCCCCCCCTCCTTTTCCTCCTTTTCGTCTTTTTCCTCCTTTTCTGCTGAGGCATATGGATTTGGCCTAACATAAGAGCTAATTTGTGCCACAGCTGCAGTTTGGCATCCAGCAAGAACACTGACCAGCCCATGCTGCCCATGTTCTCTTGGCATCCTCATGTTGCATGTCACTCATAATCGAAACAACTGTTTGTGAGTTTCTGCATCTCCTGTCTGAATTCTATCAGGAAAACAGTATTCTGACCCCTACTTTTGATTCATTTCACAAACAGAGAAATGGAAAGAGTGTGGGAAAAGAAGCACGAATACCCAAAGCAGTATGCTTAACAAAACCAGCATCTCTTTGGTTCACAGACTTGTCTTCAGACTTCCACAAAAATCCACAGAATTTTGCTATAGATTTAAGTAGAGTTCAAAAGTGGAAACCCACTCTGCCAAGGTTCCTCTATGCCAGTTGTGATACAAGTGCATCTACAGAGGAATCCAAATTACAGGTGAGATATGCTGAGAATAGAACAGAAATGAAGGAGATATGCAAGTAAAGTGCATTTAAGAGTGACAACACAATTGTTAGACAAGGACTAGCCACAGTGTTCCTTAAAATGGCTCTCAAAAAAAGGTTTGCACCTATCCTATGCAGAGCACTGGAAGCAGCTCTGCTCTCTCCCTCCAGAGCAGCCCGCATGTCAGGAGTTGCAAAGGTGGCCCCAAAGTCATGCTAGCATGAATGGTATGCTGAATCACCCAGTGTAGCAGGGCTCTGTCACCAGGCGCCTGCCTGGGCAGTCTTAGGACAAACACCCTTCAGAAATCCCTACATCAAACATTTTCTAGGGCAGTACAAACTGACGTTTGAGCAGAACTTTCATCCTGAAGGAGGCAAGATCAATTTCACTAGCTGGTCTTCGGACATTAACACCTCATAAAAAGGATGCTCATGCCCTGCTTATCTGGAATGCGTCTTTAATTATCTTTTGGTACACCTTTTGCAGCCCATTACTTACCAGTCAACACTGCTTTAATTATGGGCTTGGCAGTAACAGGCAGCTCTTACGTCATTGAAATAAAAATGCCAGAAAGCAACTCTGGAGAATAGCAGAGAGATTTCATGTTCAAATGGAAAACGGTGGAATTCAGCAAAAGACATGGATTTTCATTCACAAAGATTTCATACCATGAGCAGTATTCTCATGGCCAGGGGCACCAGGAACCCTCCGGAGAACATGAATAGACAAGTGCTGGTTGTGCTCTCACCTGTTCCTCAGGGAAAGGAGCACTTCCAGCAGCCTCACTTGCTTTGAAAAGTAGTTTCGTGTCCAGACATGTCCGATTCCATAGTGTATCAGCAGGATAAGCAGGATGGAGGCACATTTTGCACCTTGAGCAAAAAGGAGGCAAAATTTATGACAATCCTTGCTTTTCAAGAGTATTCTTTGCTCAGTCCAGAACTGGCTCTTGAAAGAGCTGTCACCAGCACTGAGCTTTCCCTTACAATAAACACCTTTGCTATGCCAAAGCTTTGCTCTAGCCTTTTCCCTTACCAGAAATAAATGTTGCTTCTAATGTTTGAAGATGGAGGCAAAAAATATTACTGAAAACACCATGCACTTTTGGGACATACCAGACTTGTTCTTAGTTCACACTAAAATCTATAAATTTCGAGATGAAAAAGGCATTAGGCCAGTTTCAGATAACTTGGAATAATCTCACACTTCAGTATTTCTTATATTTAACTCTTTAAATAATCTATGGAACTGATTATAATGCTCTGAAATCCAGGGTAACAATAAAAAAGGGTCCTACCTATCAGATTAAATGTCTGTCTTACCTGATATTTAACTCTTCACCAGTGATAAAAACTGGATACCTGCCATGGGAAGGTAGGAATCCATAACCAGCTCAGTAAATGACTTAACGGTACATTTACTTGGAAAGTATGATGAAGACCTTGGTCATTTTCAGCCCAGAGCTTCTATTTAGTAAATTTATTCAGTCTTTCTCTGAATGCATGTAAAATTTTAGCTTCCAGAGCATCCTATCACTAGGACCTGTTATGTGAAACAACACAGTTTTCTGTGTTCTGAACATGTAAGCTGCTAATATCCTTTGGTGCTTGCTGCTGCCTACCCAAGAATGTGGAGTGATCTTCACTGATTCCAGCAGTTCACACTGACCATTTTTTTGTCAAACCCCTTCACTCTCTACCTTCAGCCACCTCATTTCCAGACTGAAGAAATCCATCTTATTCATGCTAGCTGGTCCATGATTACATCCCCTATGGTAACTGCTCCATGCCTTCATAATTCACCCTGTCTTTTCCAGAGCTTTTTCTGTTTATGCTGTATTCTTTGTGGAAAAAAGAAGATGGAGTGACTCTCAGAATTTAAGATGCAGAGGAATCATGGTATTTTAACTATATGAAGGTAATGTGCAGGGGTTTTTTTCCTGCTTTTCAAAGCTAACATTTGCTTTGTCTTTTTGACCCTCATTGAGCTTGCACTCTCATAAAATTATCTATCAAACTCCAAGATCTCATTGCTGCATTGTAATGGTAATCTGCTGTGAAACACAAAAACAGTTCCTTACTTGTACTGTCACTGTGCTGCTACTGGTGAGTTTTTGAGTCCTGTGGCAATCTTGAAAGAAGTTGTCATCCCTGCCAAAGAGAAGGCTGCCTTAAATTTTAAAGGAAGTAAGACCCCAGATAAAACTGAAGCCAAAGTATTTGTAAAAATTGTGTCTTTTATGAAGTGGTAGCCCAGTATCCAGCACTGTTCATTTTTTTCTGAGCAGTAGAAAAAAAGTCTTAAGAAATGGATGTAGGATAGCTGGGAAAGTGGTGATCAGTGTCCCTCCCAGTCTCATGCAATACAATGTCTCCTGCTCTGGTGGAGGAAAAATCTGTGTTCTGTGGGACAGACCTGCATTCCACAGCCACACAGAACACTGATCTGCAGTTTGGACAGGCTGAGACTGAGACTGAGCCTGCAAAGGGTTAGGATGACCATAGGGAAGGA
The DNA here is from genome assembly GCA_013400315.1 of Bombycilla garrulus. NCBI lineage: Eukaryota > Metazoa > Chordata > Aves > Passeriformes > Bombycillidae > Bombycilla > Bombycilla garrulus. The sequence goes on from VXBU01008323.1 coordinate 972,673, forward strand.
CAAATCAGCAGAGCAGAGTCCACACCAGTGCAGGAATAGGGCTGGAGTAGGATTTCCCTGTTTAATAAGCCTAATGACTAGATTATCTATATTCTTGACCCCTTTGAACACAGTAGAAAAGCCACACAGCGATGCAGTAGCAAAGCCGTGGTCACTAAAATCCTGCCTCAGGAAACATAAAAAAAATAGATAAAAAATCCTCCAGAACACCAGCCTAGGCCTCCAGAGGGTTACTGAGCACAATTCATTGTGGTGAGCCCTCATTTGCTGCAGCACCACTGAGATAAATATGATTTCCTTTAAATGTAGTGGTATTTCATGCCCAGTACAGTGAGGCACACGGGCTACATTATTTTATGGTAATCCTTCTCCCTGTACTTTGTGCCGTCTCCTTCCCTGTCTCCTTTCCTTTGTGAGAAAGTGTCTGTCATCGTCCTCGCCCGTGCTGTTTGTGTGACTGCAGATATATCCTGCCACTGATCACTCCAGAAACCCTACTGGACTCTTAGCATCTGAGAGGATCAGACCTCTGAACTGCAGACATTTTAGGAAAAGGATTATCTTCTTCTTGTGCAGACAGAGTACAAGCACACCCACACGACGCTATAGAAATACAGCAGATCTCAACATCGTAGTCTGCTGAACTTGATTATGATAACTAGCCACCTAAAGACGAGTGAATTTGGCCTTAAGGCTAGTCTGCTGGGACTGGAGACAAGTTGTCTGGAGTCTCCTCCTCCCTGTTTAAAGAACCATTGCTCTAACCTCCCTTGTCAATCCCATTCCTCCTCATCTCCCAAATAATATCCCCACCCATGTGACTGCAGTGAAACATGCTTCCCACCTATCTCACCCATCTGCTAGTGAGTGACCCCATTTCTTTGCTAGATCTATGCTGGCTTCTTTGTACTGCACTTAGTTTTTCCATCACAATATTTCTATTCCAGACACATAGGAAAAAATACTCAGGACTAGAAAACTGTATCAATTGACATGTCTTGTTCATTAACTGAGAAGCACAAAAATGATCCATTAGTTGATCCCAAATGACACTCAAGACCAGTAAAATAAATTGAAGCCTTTACTTTCTCTCAACACTGCACTCCGTGTTTACTGCCATACCACTTGGCAACATAAGGCAGTGTCTTTCAAATAGGAAGCACTAATAAAGAGTTAGGAATTCCTTCAGAGAGAAAGAAGAAATAGCGTCAGATACTAAACACTATGTATTAAAATACACGTGCACTGTCATGAAGTGGTTAAAGGCCAGAACAGGGCATCAAAATACTGAGGGTTTGCTGGAGATTTACTCCTTCATCCTGTTATAACCAGTGGATGTGCTGTAGGATGCTGGTGTGCAGAGTCACAGCACTGGATCCTTATGAAATACACTTTTAAATAGTCTAAGCTATTCATTTTTTTCCAACATGCCTAATATGTATAAGGCTGTCTGCTCACAATTTATCCTTGCAAAATACATTCAGTTTTATTAAATACTAAAACCCATGACACATATCTTCAAAAAAACCTTGTGAAATACCTGTAGTTCATATCCAATTTTTAAAATTCTACCAAATCCTTGCAGCATAAATCCAACATTTATAAATTGATATTTCAAATGGATATTACTTGTTAATATTTCATTTTTTAAAGCTACCTCACATTATTAAAAAAAAAGACATCAGAGATGTCCACAAAATATTTTTAGTAGGACTCAAGTTACTGACTTCCAGCAGATATGGGTAAAAACAAGTAGAGAACCGTAAACTGCGCAACTGTGGTCAAAACTGAAGCTCTCTGTGCAACCTGGACTTCAAACTGCTGAGCCTTGGCTTTCTCTTCACAAAGGCTTATTAAAGCAATGTTGGTTGAAGCACATAATGATAAAGGTGGCTGTCTCACCTTTCTCTTCCTTTTTAACATGAGAAAAAACCCAACAGTGGGTTCCATATTCTTAGGATAAGCGTATGAAATACTGACATAAATTCACCTCTAAAACACACTGAATTTGTGGTAAAATCAATGAGAATTTAATATGTTTATAACTTATAGGCGTTACCTAGTTCTTAATCTTTAGAAAGAATGAAGTATTTGGCTGGGACCTTCATAGCTGAAAATCTCCACAACTTGAATTATGTTCATAACTGTGTTTAAAATGTGATAGAAGAGAAGCAGTTTTATCAACACCCAAGGAATCCAATGACAAACGAGAAGGACACAACAGACATGTGCAAAGGTTAACTCACTCCAAGTTGCAAAGGCTATTCACCACAGCAACAAACACAATTACTATAGCACGTTTCTTCTTATACACATCTCATTACACTCAGCCTGTCCTGTAAGTATGGGAATCTGCTGAAAATATTGTCTACTAATGTAAAAAATTTAATGATTGTCAAATTGCAACACAAAATATTTTAAAAGACCGTACTTTACCTTAGCTTCTCTAGTCTTAGAATTAAAAGATTAAGATGATACAATTCTGAGCCCCCATTAAAAATGATAGGTTAACTAGCTACATTAGGAAACAGGCATTGCATGCAGTGGTTTCATTATAGCATTGTGTCACTTATCTCTGCTAAAAAAAAAAAAAAAAAAAAAAAAAAAAGTCCTGTTTTGATAATTCTATTTCCTTAGGTAACTTTCCCTGAATGCATCCCATCTCTTATATACCAGCTTCAAATCCAGCTTAAAATTGGCTCCAGTTTAGTTCCAAATAACATCCTAAGAAAAGCCCAATCTCTAAATCCTTAGTTATACAGAAAGTTGCTGTTTAAAAAGTCACATCACTGACTCTAGCATGATGACTCATGCCATAAAATTTGTTCTGAATTTACTAATCCTCCCTCCCCCTCCTTTTTTTTTAAGGAATTTTAAAAGACAGAGAACAGCTAATGTGTCTCTATCTATTCTCTGGCATCCACGGAGAACACCAAACAAAAGAGGCCGACTACCTGGCAAATACCCTTTGTACTTCCCGATGGAAGTGAGATAGCCAATATCTCTAAGTTAGAGATAGCAAATGTTTCTAAACTGAAGAGGCAACAATTTTCTGCGCTAGTAGGCGCAACAGGAATTTTAGTATTTGAAAATTGAAGAGAGAGATCTATTGATGTAAACAGAGTGTGGAATGAGCCAGCTCTGTCTCAGGGATTAAGCAGAAAGAATACACAGGGGTCCATGTGGTTGTTTCAGTAGAATTAACCCATCTCAGTGTACACACCCAGTCACCGTGGAGACTTCGGGACCCCTGGACACACCTTCAGTGAAAAAATATTCTTTTAAAATGAATGTAGCTGTCCTTGAAACCTCCAAGAGGATCTTATGTTCCATCCTCACAGTACTATGTGGTTACTTTACCTGTTGATTTCATAAAGAACATTTCTCTCAGTTTTAGATTCTTAATAAATACTTGAGTGTTTAATATCAACCTAATTTACCAAACCAAGTAATATGAATGCAAGAAAAAAAAGTTTAAAAAACACCACAAAGTATTATGCTTTTTAATGCTTTTCTTTTCTTTCCTTTCCAACTCTTGTTTTTAAGATTATGCTTTCCTTCTTTTCTGTGGCATTGACTACTATCAAAATGAACTCAGTTTAGCAATCTGTACACTGCAGCAGGGTGAAGCTGGGTTAGCTCATCTTCTCCAGGGCTTACAGAGCCCTGTCGTGGGGCTGACAGTTGTGTTGATCATTCCCTACCAATATCTGCATGTTCTCTCAGGAAAGGCCTGAGAAAGGATGGGGAGCTGTGGCAATCCTGTCACAGTTGACGTGAGTTCCAAGCTACAACTCTAAACCTGGCTTTGTTACCCATGCCCAGAGCCGCCTGCTGTCTGCACTCAGCCTTGGTGGTGTTCTGGGGTGTGGCATGCTGCTGAGAGCTGCCAATTCATAACAGCATGCCATTCACTCACCTTTCGGCACTGATTAGGATAAAAGGAAAGGAAATAAAAGTAGAAATCTCAGAAGTTATGGTGAAATAGTTTTATTTCCTGTAAACATGACAAAGTGAATTTGTTCTGCGTTTTTTCAATAATTCACATAACAGTGTTTGGGATTTTTTGTTTCCGGTTTAAATTATACTTGCCAATAAATGCAATTCACTGACAAACAACATTTCTAATGCTGAGGCCACAAAGATAACTAATCTATCAAAAATTTGAGGGCAGAATTGCAAATCTTTGCAAAACATGATAGAGCAAGCTTTTCAAAAATTAGTAATCAGGTGTATCCAACAACACCTAAAAAACACAAGAAAGACTAATCACTGAAAGCAGTGGACTTTCTGTTTAATGACACCTTGAAAGTAAGCTAAAATGCCCCTTGAAAAGTACCCTATAAGTAAGTGCAAGTCACTTATTTCTGTGACTTCTCTGTTAAGAGAAACAAGACAATATTTAACGGCATGGGATGGCCAGACTAGATGATGCAACAGGTCTTCTGGCTCTAAGTTATTAAAACCGGAACTATATTCAGCTTCTTAAATGTTCTAAAGACTCCTCTCTTTTTCAAGAGAAATAGCCCATTTTTAAAAGTCAGGTCAAAGACGCTGTCCTGGATTAGAAATGGAATCTCTGAATGTCCAGCCCCAAAAAAAGGTCTGAGCTGTCTTCATGAACTATTTCACTTTCAGGTCCAAGGCTGTTGAGATGCCCAGGGCTGGTAGAGCTACCCATGACAGCCAACAGGGCTGGCAGTGAGTGGGGGCTGCTGCCACACGTGAAGCTGGTAGAATATCACTTAGCAAAAAGATATATCAATTATTGATATATCAATTATTTTTGGCAACAGAGGAAGAAAAGTAAGCCAGCTCCCTGTCCTCCGCCCACGATGTCACAGTGCGGGCGGTGCTCACTAGAGTGTGGCGGTACGGTGACACGGCACCGCCTCTGACTCCACTTGGCCACCAAGGCCAGCGTAGCCCGGCAAACGCAGCGGCAGCGCCTGGAGCTGACAGCCCGAGCCTTTGCTGTGCATCCACTGCCCTCTGCAGTCACCGCCGCGCAGCAGACCGTCCTCCCTTCAGCCCTGAGCTGCTTTTGAACTGCATTCCCGAACACGGGCCTTGCTGTGACCTTCGCTGACGGTGCTGCTGCGGAGGCAAGGTGGGCTCTCCTTGTGCGGGGCAGTCCCGGGCTCTCCTACCGCAAAGCTCGGCCCGTCTCAGCATCTCAGCGCCGCCTTTGGGCACAGCACTACAGGCAGGCAGAAGCAATTGTGTAGAATGTTCAAAAGAGGAAGAAACTAACCAATGGGCTACAAAAAAACCAGACCAAACAAACCCAAGGGAAAAAAAAAAAAAAAAAACACCACAAAAAACCAAACAAACAAACAAAAAAAACCCCAAAAACAAACAAAAACACCAAAAAAAAAAAAACCACAAAAAGTTTAATTTCAGAAATTTCTCCCAGATACTAAGACCTAAGTGGGGCCACACACTCTTCTCTCCTGCAACAGCAAAGCAACAAAGGGAAATTTATTAATCAGGTGTAATTACACATAGCTAACCTCACTGGGCTTGGTAGCTGGGATTCCCAGCAACAGTTTTACCACAGCAGGAATTTTTTACGAAACTCTCCTGCAATCTCCAAAGAACACTCCAGAAAAAGGAGCGGGATAAAAGAATAGGGAGGTAAAGAAAGCACAGATAGGTCATTAACACGTAATTAACAGAGTAGCGTGCTTAGCCTTCAGGCAAGGAGAAAGAACACAAGTCAACATTTTACAGTGTGTCTGTAAAATGACTGTCGGTCATGCCAAGCAAACAGTAGTAAAACTCAAAGGAAAGCATAAACCTGCCCAACACACCCCCCAACATTTCTACCCCTGAGCACCCGTCCCAAGGTCCGGGTGACTCCTCACTGAGACCACATTCCCAAAAGGGCACAAAATAGAAAGTGCTGCACTTGACACGCTTAGGATTGCTAGTCTTCACAAAGGAAGGCGCTCTGTAGTGCTCTAGATGACGGCTGAACTGCTCGATGGTAGGAAGTCAGTGGCTGTTCACCGTACCCCCGCAGCACTGCAGTGTGCCGGGGCAGGGCCAGCGCACGTGTCCCAGCGACAGCCCCGGAGCCGCGGCCCCGCCCGCTGCCACGAGAGGGCGCTCCGGTAGCGGCGGCACGGGCCGGGGCCGCCCGGGAGCCGCGGGTGCGACTCAGGCTGCGTCTGCTGCCATTTCCGTGCATTGCCTGCATTTTCTGCACCCCAAAGCAGACCGCTGCTGTAAAGTAGCAAGGCGTCAAGTTGAAAAGCTCACTCCAACTTCTGTGCTGCTCCACGCCGCGTTCGGTACAGAATCGCAGAATCAATTAGGTTGGAAAAGACCTCTGAGACCATCGAGTCCAATCTATGACCGAACACACCATGGCACCGAGTGCCACATCCAGTCTTTTCTTAAACACCTCCAGGGACAGCGACACCACCACCTCCGTGGGCAGCCCTTTTCGATGTCTAATCACCCCAAACTTCCCCTTGTGTGGTTCTGGACCATGTCCTCTTGTCCTGCCGCTGGCTGCAAGGGACCAATTCCCACCTGGCTACGCCCTCCTTTCAGCAGTTGTAGAGAGTAGCAAGGTTTTCCCTGGGTTCCTTTTCCTCAGGCTAAACAACCCGAGTTGCTCCTCATAGTGCTTGTGTTGAAGACCCTTCACCAGCCTTGCTGCCCTTCTCAGGACATTTGTGGAGCTGCTTTTTCCAGCAGCTCAACATCCTTCCTAAGTTGAGGGGCCCCGAACTAGACACAGCACTCGAGGTGCGGCGTCACCAGTGCCAAGCACAAGGGTATGGTCCTTGCCTGGCTCTGCTGGCCACGCTACTGCTGATCTAGGCCAGGATGCCATTGGCCAGTGGCCAAACGGGCACCCTGCTGGCTCATGCTCAGCCAGTGTCGCCAGCACCCCATTCTTTCTCCGCTAGGCCACTGCGCAGCCGCTCTGCCCCCAGCCTGCGATGCTGGTATAGGCCGAGGGCAGGAGCCGACACTCGTTAACACCGGGTCCCTTTCCGGCCCCGGGCAGCGCTGTCAGGACCCCCGGGCCGGGCCGAGGGCAGTGCCCGCGCAGGCGGGGCGAGGCCGCCTCCCCGCCCTCCCGGNGCTCATCTGGATGGTCGCCATCATCTTCGGCATGATCCTTCTCGGCGTAAGGAGCGGCGCTGGGAGGGAGGGAGCGGGGGAGGGAGATCGTTCAGAAGCCGCGGAGTGTGTGGAACAGGTTCGCTGCGCCGTCCCCGTGTCCGCGGAAACGCCGCTCCCTAAAATAAACGGGGAGCAAAAGGAAACCAGGGGTTCTGTTTTGGCCAGGCAAGGAGCAGGCTGGACAGAGCCGTGCAGGAAAGCCAGAGTGAGGGGGAAATCATTTGGCCCGCGAAGGGAAGCGAGGCCGCGGCGCCGGAGGCGCGTCCCGGGCCCGGGCAGAGCATCCCGGGGCGCGGCCGGCCCTGAGCCGGGGTTTGCGGGGCGGGTGCCCTGGGTAAGGCGCTGCAGCATCCCCAAAACTGCTTGCTCCGGGACAACTGTGGGACACGTCAGTCCATAGGGTCCGTTTACAGCTGAGGGCTTTATGGCACAGGCTGTACGAACTGGTGGTGTTGGAAAACACACGAGTTCAGTCACCATGTTGTCTAACTTAGCTGAAGTCTCTTTTTGGAAATTAAGGGTGGATTACTGGAGCACGGATATTAATGGCTGTTCTGATGTATCTGATGACTTTATGAAAGTCCCTCGACTTCCACATGTTGCGATTTTCCTTCTGTTTGCACAGATTTTCTAAACTTAAGAACCACTGCTCTAACAACGATGGTCAAGGCACATCAAGCCACTCACGAAACAGTTTTTGGGCTGTTTCAAGAAACAGAACGAACTTTAAGCAGATTCCCTGTTTAAACCCATCATCTCGCCACATCTTTGGCATAGCTAAATTTGCATATAGTGAGAAACTGCAGCGTTGATACCAGAAGCAAGATAAGGCAGTGTGAACTTTGGCCTGGCCCAGCACTCACCGTATGTCCCCAATGGACTCTGGAGTGCACAGCTCATCACTCATTGCCCGCTTCTCTTCCCTGGCTTGTGGAAACCAGGGTGCACAGTGGCTGCAGACAGCTCTGTGGCAGGAAAGAAACTTGGAAAGAAACTCTGCAGCTCTGGTCTTGGGATTCCTGCTCAGTTATCTTCTGTGCCCCGTTAAAAATAAACAAAAATCTGACATTTTCTTTTTTAGGGGACAAAAGAAGAAAGACCGATCCCCTAGTTTTAGAAGAATAGTTATTCCTCCTAAACAGTGTATTCATTGTTTCGCTTCATCTGGTTGCTTGCCTCAGATTAACTTCTTCAGGACAAAGACAATGTAGGTTTTGCAGCTTCCATGTCTAATAGGTAATGAGCTTACAACTTAAATGCCACTTAACATGAAGATGCACTCTTGGTACCCAGACAGCAACCTTAAATTTATCCCCTTGGCATCTGGTATGTCAAGGAATAGAAATTTCCTAGTTGGAATCTTTCAAACAATATGGTCCTTGGACAAGGTTAATGGAATGGAAGAATTTAAGCACTATGAATAAATAAGCCCTAAACTCATGGGGCTCAAAAATAAAGCTTTTTGAAGGTTAAATTGATAGTACTTTTACCTTGAACTAAGATAACTATTTTTTTTTTTTTTAGTGGGTAACACTTTGGCCTTCAACTATACCTTATAGTTACTTGGGATTATTTGGTACCTTCCTTAATTATTTAGTGGAACACCACCACAAGTGGGTATGCTATGGGTAAGTTATATTTGACTCTGTAATTATTTTGCCTCTCTCTGACTCTAGTACTTCGTCTGTGTTAACAAGCTTTCCTGTAACCCAGTTGTTAATTAGATTTAAAGAGCTCTCCTTTCAAGCTCATCACAATTCAGGGTGTGGGGTAATAAGTATGTAGAGGACTAGACAGGCTAAGACCAGTTTGATAGTTTAAAAATTCAACTTCGAGTTTGGCATCACTGATGGCTTAACAAGAAAGGGGTAAATGTTAAGAAACTGCATTTGATGACAGTTAATAGTTCAAAGTTCTACTTGTACCATCTACTGAAAATATTTTTTTTCCTCTAGTTGTTACTTGAGCAGTCCAAATCTTTTGTTAGGAATCTTTTTTATCCAGCTGCAATTAAAGAACATTTTCTACCCTGGTACTCACTTGTCCTGATCTACATGAGAAGTAACTTGCTGAACAAACTGCATGGTGCTAAGTTTTTCTGGGTTACAAAACCTTTTTTTTTTTGTTTGTTTGTTTGTTTGGGTTTTTTTTGTTTTGTTTTGTTTTGTTTTGTTTTGTTTTGTTTTTGCTACTTCAATTAACAAAAGAGCCAGAAAATACTTCCTTGATCCCACTGACTGTTTGTAAAGTCAGTATGGCTTTCTTGTTTATTTTACCATGCATCATGTAGAAGCTCCATCTTTTCTCCATCTTTTCTCAGAGTATATTTTGCTTCAGCAAGGTATTGAATTGATCCTAACTGAATATCCTAATTTTCTTTTTCCTACAAAAGCTTCTGTATAAAAATTTGTAGGTCAAGTGTGGCTTATCAAATCACATTATATATTCTGAATCTATACACACAGTTGTTTTCATAGAACTAAATCTGTAAAAACCTAAGTAGCTCCTTAGGACCACCAAAAATACTTCTGTAAGTAAAAGGATAGATTTTGCATGCTTAACTAAGATTAACTTGTGCTGCTTTCACTAAGCAGTTGGCTTTTTGGCTTAATCTAAGTGCTGAAAGTTTTGCAAGCCTGGTGGATGCTTCAAATAGCAGGTCAAGGCTTATTGCACAAGTTACAGTTTTCTGATTTTCTCAGTGGGCTTCAGTTTCTTTTAGGTGTACTCTTGTGGGGTTTTTAAAGATAAAAAACACCCCTTCCTTTCTAGGTTAAAATAAGTTATTGCTTCAGTGCTTCCAGATTTATATTCTCTGCATAATGCATCTTGGACACAACAGTCTTCTCCCTAATTTTCAACAAAATAAACCATGTTTTCTTTCCACCAGGTTCTGGATATCCTGGTTGATTCACATAGTGGAAGCCCTCTACGGTATTAAGTTATGCCAGTAAGTTGTTCCCTCCTCTCACTCCAGCACAGGTTCTCTGCAAAGGATTTCTGAATCGAGTAACATGAGCTACAGACTGCCTGTGGTGGCTCTCAGCAGCAGTGAGGTCAGAGGATGCTGGTAACAGTCTTGCTGCAGTGATGATTTGCTGTCCTCCACAGTGGGTAGCTGCCAGTTCTCCCAGTGGTTCCTGTTGTGCAGGGCACCAAAACCAAGGGCTGGCAACTTGCAGAACTGGCAGCAGCAATGTTTGCCAGAGCCTGTCTGGCAGCCTCTGAACTCCCTGTTCACTGAGTAACACTGCTGCTCAGGAGGCAGAGGGAACCACAGATAGTATAGAAATAATCTGATCACTTCAGGTGTTACAGTTTTATCGGCTCTTACCTCATCAGGATTGCGATTCTGCTAATTACACGCTTAGACAATTGCGTCTGTATTGTGAGAATACAATTGGACACTTTCATCTGGGGATTCCCAGATCTGCTTGCGTCTGCAGGTCAGTGGGATAAGATACCTGAACTGATCACACTGTACAAGCAAGGCCATCTAAGTCTTAGGAGAACAATTTACCTGGAAAGGAGTGCTGTCCAAACACATTGCCCTTCTGTTCATTTGACCTGTGGTTGCAGTAATTCAGGACAATGTAGATACTCATTAGGGTCTCATGCTCTGCAGAGTAGGTGGCCAGTCTGTTTGCCATGATACAAGTGATGGGTGTCCACTTCATTTGGGTCACTCGTTGCTGTCTGTCCCAGGCTTCTCAGGTAACAGCTCTTGGAAGCAACAGGATTTTGTTTCATGGAAAGCTGCATAAGGGTTTGTTTTCTTGTTTGTTTTTTTTTTTTTTTTTTAAGACAGTAGAATATGAATGAATAGTTTCTGCCTTCAGAATGAGAGTTAGTAGAAGTTTTGTGTTTATCAGACTTATTTTAAGTTATGTAACTTTAAAGTTAAAACTTTAGGTCTGAGTGTGCAAATAAATGGGTATCTAAGGTGATTCTTTCAAGTATGAGGAAACTTGACTACCAGTGAACATACCAAATGAGTGCGTTGTACTTAATTTTACTACCAAAGTTTTGCAGAGTAGTGTTAAAACCCACCAATAAAAAAAGAAGCAGAGGTGGCCTGCCCATCATCATCTCATCAGGGGTGCTGCTTTAGATTACCTAACAGTTATACTTCTGTGAGCACCAAACACCATTTATTTTTACTTCTCTAAAAGTTATGTCTACTTGGCAACATCACAAAGGAGGCACAAGGAAAAACTGTGAAGACTCACATACAAATTTGTTAATCAGCAGTAGTATTGTAGTGTTGTCACTGGCTCTTGGCCTGTATTGCTGCATGTGGTTTATGCATTAAGCTTGCTTTGTAGCAACAGGTAAATTTCTTAAGCCCTTGTTCTTCAGGTTCTGCTCTAATTTGAAAAGACTGAAGGTGGGATTATAAACAAAATAACACAGCTATGCCTGAGGGAATTGTTTACTGGAAAGTGAAATCCCTTGGGTTTGCTGTTGTGTTTGTGCTTATTTCTTTCAGTAGGAGTACTTCTCAAAAACACTGGAGGAGAAAATGACATTTTCTGTAACATACAGGAAAAGTCACATATGTTACATTAAAACTAGCAAACATAGGAAGGTATTTTCTTCATAAATTAGGTGAAGTGCCTTCAGCCATGTCACCTGTCTTTGTCTAGCCACAAATTTGGGTATCTGTGTTCCTCCATCCCTCTTCACACAGTTGTTGTCAGATCTGCCCTGCCAGCATAAAGTCTCCCTTGACTAACACAGTCAACCAGAAATTATTCTCAGACTTGTGTATTAAGATCAGTATTAAGCTACTTCAGTTTCTTGTTTTTTTTCACACAAACTACTGGGATAAGTAATTTCAAATAGGACAGATGGAGATTGCAATTTATATATTGTTGAGGAAATTGTATGCATAGTGTCTGAAAGAACTTCTGCTCAATAAATAGCTTAAAATCCTAAAACCACAAGAACTAGTATGTTTACAGGAAATGTCTCAGGACATTTATTCACAGGAAATGTCTCAGTAGGTGGAAGCTCACGTGCTGAGCTGAAATGTTCTAATCCAGTTTGAATCTCAAGGATGGGTAGTGATAGCTAACCTTACTTTATAAGTACCAGTACAGCCTGCAGGAGCATAAGTTTTCTGACACATTTTGTGTTTTTGTTAATGTTACAGAGCTAAAGGAATCACTGACCCGGCTGTTCAGTTTCATTGGTTCGTTCAGACCCTTTTGTTTGGATATGCTTCCTTTGGTCTCCTGATATCTTACAAGCCAGCAGCCAAGAAGCAGTACTAGAAGACAATGCAAGAAGTCACTTCTCACATACTTACTTCATCTCGTTTTTCTGAAAAGACCCACACATACATGTCTAGGTGTTGTAATTAGCTAATTTACATTCCTGCTTCGAGATGCAGTGCCCTTCTACCCAAGCAGCTCTCCTCTTACTAAGCAACACAATTAAAATTCACAGGGCAGGTGGAAGAGTTTAGTAGAAAATCAGCCCTTCAGTCTTGGCACTGCCAAATTTTAATCCTATTTATTATGCAAGAAGCCAAAAGTTGCTCCTCTGCAGGTTTTGACATGTATACTCTGTCACTGACAGCTGGTAGCAGGGATTGATAAATTACCTTTCCATGAGGAGAATTGCTCTTCTGCAACAGAGAGGGTTATTGACAGCCACAAGGCAGCTTGCACGTGTTTTGTAATAGGATTTAAATTTACCTCTTGTTTTCTCTACAGGACTGATGTTGCTTTTGTTAAAGCCTGCTCTTTGTACTTTGTTTTGTCTGCTTGTTTTGTTCCACAAAGGACAGACCACTGTACTGCTGCAGGCACACTGAAAAGACCAGGTGTCAGCTCAGGCTGAGGTGCAGTGAGTTTGGATACATAAAGCACTTTAACTTGGTTTAGTACAAGTGCCTTAAAATTCATGCAGCATGACCTCATCTTTTTAATGAAGATTTTAAGTTATGAGTTATTATAGTATAAAGTAGCTTTGAGGGCAGCTTTTTTGAGAAGTAATTTATCTCCAAAGGAAAAAAAAATTCAAAAATCTAGCTGAAAAGTTGATATTTGGGAATGAAATTAGATGTAGTGAATACCACTGTTTCCCAGATGCTAGTCTTCTGAAACCTAAGGTTGAGAGACCATCATAAGCACACCTCAAGAGTATTTCCTGTATGTGTAGTGAGTCTTCCATCAGATTGTCTTTTATTTTTGAATATTTGAACAAGAATTTAGCCTGCGTAGTTTTAGCACTTTTAAAAGAAATAACTATTTGAAGTACTAACTCTGGTGTGGGGACAAGTTTTACCATGCCATTTGCCATGACACTGTTCTGGAAAAAGGGTAAGAAAAGGCTCTTCTTTCTGCAAACTCTGACAGCTCCACAAGGCAGTAACAAGTAACTCTGTGCCTTGTGCAGTACCTGCAGACTGCAACACCTGGATGTGAGAACCCTTATTCAAGCACAGCTGCATAAAGTTTTTGTTTTCAGTGGGTACTAAAAGCATGGAGAGCTGAAGGGTTTGAAATGGTGGTTTGTTTGTGGTTTGGGTTTTGTTGTTGTTGTTTAATGGCAAACTGTTAATTTAAACATTTTATAGAGAAGTAGAAACTTATTTAGTGGCTAGAAATCCAACAGGAATGTCCAGAACCTGAACTATGTTTTACTGTGTAACTTTTTGTCTTAGTCTATGACCCTGGAATAAAGGTTTTGGAAAAGTGAACAAGTTGTTTTTAATATATCCTAGAAATAAAATGCCCATGCAAAATACATAGACACCTGTTGGAACCCAGGGGGTTCCTATGGCATCTCAGAATGATCCAGGCCCTGGTCAGGAGGCTTTTCAACCTTGCCAGAGGTGTCAGAGACCCTGGATTGATGCTGAGAATGCCTGTGGCTTTGATTTTAATCCATGAGACAAATTACTAATTTATAAGAAGAATTGGAAGTCACCAGAGTTTAAAGGGTAGAATAGTAATAATTACAGATGAAAAGGGAAAAGTTTGGACNTCATGAACTAACGACTCCGGAGTGCTTCTTTGGCTCAGGTGGAAGGGAGAAAAGGACTTTTTACACACTGTGGGAGAACCCGGGGCAGGGAAGTCTCCCACAGACATCTTGACACCAGTATCAGTGTTCACACCAGAAATAAGCATTTCTCCAGGCTAGTTCAACAGCAACAATAAAGGATTACTCTTAATCACTTAGAGCAACTCTTTCCGCTGCAATCAAAATGCCCTTTCCTCAACAGCAGGGCAGAGCGCAGAAGTGCACCCTGTGTTCCCAAAGGCTGGGCTGGGTATCAAACCATCCCCATCAGCACCCACCCTGCCCTGCTGGCCAAAGGAAAATACGTAAAAAGTAAGTACTTCACTATAACTAAACATTTCAAAATATCACTTCCCTTTGCAAGGAAACCCCAATGAAACATACAGAAGAGTTTTTACTTTTGAAAAAGACCACTAAATAACAAGGTAAATCGCCAAGAAAGCTAAGATGACCTTAATAAAGTTTTTCAGGATGGATATTTCTGCCAACTAGGCTGGTGACAGCGCTGAAAAATAAATGCTGTTTAGACATCCATTTCAAAGTGGAAAAAGAAAAAACCAACCCTTGCTATGAAAGCTAAGTGCAAGATTGGGTATGGATTATATTAACACTGTAAAGTAGATGCCAAGAAAATTTAAAGCAACCATGCCTGTTTTTTTCTAGATATATTAAAAACCCACCCCCATTCCTTTTTCATTTGGGCTGCATTGGTGATCAAAATAAATAATTTCATACAAGTCACAACTGCATCACTTAAAACAATACTTTCATGGTGTGATTGCTTGGTAGCTTTGTTGGGGAAGAAAACAAAGAAACCACCCAGATTCATTTTCACCCTTAAATCACAATATATGGAAATGAGTGTAATTTACTCCTTAAAGGCAAGTTATCCAGATCAGCATATTTGGCAAATCACTGCTTAAATCAAGCTCTGCTGAGGGGATTTGGGTGTGAAGATCAGGACATGCAGCATCAGCTCAGAAACACTGTGGAGCCTGAACAGAAGCAGTGAGAGGTCTCCCATCCATTTTCAAAAACTACTTTGAAAGCCTTCAGGGCTGTAGCTCATTTTTGTGAGGGAGTGAGGAAAACCTTTTCTCAGAATCCCAATACGTTGTTTTGCTTTGCCTCTTTTTCATGTTGACCTAGATTTTTCTAAACACAACAGGAGTCCACTGAGCCAGACTTTGGAAATACCCAAGTGCTGGTTAATTAAGGACATTTAATTTGCTCTGGTGCCAGGCAGCTGGTCCCCTGCAGAGCAACAGAGCCCTGGTGAAGCTGGGGGAACGGCCTCCTTGGCCACTGCTGAGGGTCTGCAGTGAATTTGACCACTGTAGGCAAGACTCTTGAGGTCCCACAGTCCAGTGTTTGTGGGCATTCTGGTATAGTCTCTGTAGGCAGGAGCTACATGAACAGCTCAATAAATTACCATAGCTTGTCAAAAGCAAAAGAAGCAAAATCCCTCAGTATTTCCTTTACTCCTGCTCCTCAGAGGAGCAATAATAATATGGCACAATCCATGTACAGTACTAGACCTTACATGGCCCCTGCAACTCCAAACATACCTACAGCACATGCATGAGGGGAAGGAGGAGGGGAGAAGAGGAAAGAGAGGGTAAGGAACAGTATCGTATCATTTATCAGCGTTCTTTGGGGCCATTTGCACAAAGGAAAACCCCTCAGGTGCCCCTTGTAGGAATACACAGGGTGACCAGTTTACTAAGTTTAGCAATTCTACAATTTAAAATGTCCTCCTAAAGTCAGTCTAGGCCTCTTATCAAAAGGAAAACCACATCCTTCTCGA
This sequence comes from Bombycilla garrulus, assembly GCA_013400315.1. NCBI lineage: Eukaryota > Metazoa > Chordata > Aves > Passeriformes > Bombycillidae > Bombycilla > Bombycilla garrulus. The sequence goes on from VXBU01008323.1 coordinate 988,658, forward strand.
AAATTTTAAAAGTGTAAAGGAGCTTTTCATAGCTGCAACTTGCCCCTGCACCCCTCCACACCAGGCAAGTAAATCAGAAGTAAATCAGAGTGCCTGCATTTAGAGGAGCTTTCAGACATCAACAGCACAGGACAAGCCCCCTGCATCCTTTGTGTGGGTGCACTCAGATGTGACTGACCTGGCTCTGTCCTTCAGGACCCTTCATTTCTTCAGACTGACAGGCGCTATGGACTCAGCTGTATGGGATATTGATCATTATTGACATACTTCAAAACATTAATATGTTTTTAGAATGTTTTCCAAATACTGCCACCAGTTTTTGCTGCAGCTTAAAAAAAAAAAAGTGCTTTTGAACAAGGGAAATTCATCAGCTCAGGAGGGCAAAACGTACTGAAGGATTCCTCCTCCTCTGAGATGTAGCAAAAGTTTGGGAGGACATGAAAACAAAGATTTCCAATAGAAAAAAAAAATTTCTACAAGCTTCAACACCCTATACATAGCAGACTGCTTACAGTTAAACTGCAGGAAAAGTCTGACAGGAGAACCAAGGCCATCCAATAAATGGCTGGCAGGAATTACAGCCCAACCCCAGTGTGTTGCAGTTTACTTTTCCATTCAGTAAACCACATGCCTATGTTTGGATCTAGCAAAAGTTTAACAATAACTTGTTAAATGTACTTACTGCACTGTGGGATGGGGAATTTGGGAATCTCCCAAAAGCAGTAGGCCAGAAGGCAAGGTGCTGCCTGTGGGGACATGCCACCTGCACGGGGAGACAAACTGCTCCTGATGCTGCAAAACATGTACTGGCAGAGAATTAGTTGTTCATCTCCAGCTAACATGACCTGGCCGAAAAAAATAAGGAATCAGTGTGGGGAGGGATTTTGTTTCAATTTAAGAGGCACCTTGTTTGCATCAGTCCTGGGAAGAAGCTGTGCTGTGCCCCTGACAAGCAGTGTGTGCCTAGGACATCTCCCCAAGTGGCTTAGGTCCAGTGGAACTACCTGGGTCAAGGCATCTTGTGCCTCTGGAGCACTGTGCTCATCAAAATGCACATCTCTGCAAGTGACTGTGCATTTTAGCAGCAGTGTGCTGCACCCTGGAACTGCAAGGCCGGTTCCCAAAGTTGTGATGGCTGCAGTGAGAACGGCTGAGAGCTGATTCAGTCTGCCTCATGGACTGCCCTGCCCCATCTGAGGCCAGCCCAGGACACGCTGCTCCCACACCCAGCAACTGCCCAGGCCACAGCCAGGTACAGCCAAAGAACAGGGCGGCAATCAGCAGCTCGTCCTGCACCAGGGAGGAGAGGCCAGGCTGCACTGCCACCGTGCTGGGGAGCAGGCCAGGAGCCTCCCTGCCACCCTCAGGGCCAGAGCAGCCATCCTGCCCAGCTGCACTCTCCTCCCTGGCAGCTCAGAGCTCCCCCTCACATGAATGATGTGGAGCTGAGCCAATATAAAGATAAAAGAAAAATATTAACTCTGTTTTTTTGAAGTGGTACTGCTATCAGTATCACACAAGAGAATGACAAACCTTTGCTGAGGTGGTGTAGCAGAATTTTAATTATTTTTCAAATGAATACAATGCCTAGATTTATATTTTGCTGATTTAACCATTAGTGAAATTTTTACATAATCATTTAAAGTCATTTTTCAAGGTACATAAGAACACTCTATATAAAAATACTTCTTTAAATAAAACATTCAAAACCACATTATTGAATCTTTGAAATGCCATAGATCTTACAATATTTCATAATTCACAAAATGGAAAAGGTTAGCAGCACAGGTATTTCATTATTCTTTCCAAGCATACATTCATTTAAATGTCTCATTTTGAAGTTGTTTTTTTTTTCCCTTTGGAAGATCTTTCATTTTATCTTTTAAGCCAGTGAGACTTCAAGAAAGGCAATATAGAATGAAAAACGCCTCTAGTATGAATGTATTCACATATAAAGTGCTTATTACTGAAGAGTGATTTACACTTTAAAGTATGTTTATACTTAATAAAAACAAAACCAAACTGCAAATATAATGTTTGACATTTTAAGTACCTTCTGGACATCACCTTCCTTCCTTTCACCATGAACACATTTCCAAAATCATATAGTGATTTCAAGTGCATTGATTTTTGGTTGCTCTCTGCTACATCTTCTTTCCCCAGGTTTGTGAAGACTTGGTAAATGCAGTTCCCACTGACTAGGAAAGCAGTTATTGATGCTCTGAGCTTCTAAAACAATAAAGTCCAGGATAATAAAAAATTTCAAACTAAATATCCAGACAGGAGAACTTGTTGGCCACTACTGAGAACTCTGGTTATAAAGCTCCATTGTCTTTTCATGTAGGTACCTGAGACATCCTCAAAATTTCCTGAGACTTTTGCCAAAAAACATGAGACAGTAATTAGACCCATATCAATAGTGGGTTTTCATCCTTAAACCTGCTCTCTGATGATGTGGTTCATTTCTTGTTCCAATGGAAGTAGCAAGTATGTGATATGGACTCTGTCATCTATTTCCATACAGATTTCTTAAACTCTTGTGTCAGTGGAGAAAGGAGTTGTGTTTGATAGGACACAGATGTGATTTACAGGACCAAGGCCTATACCCTCATTCTGGATGGCAAGAAGGGAACAAAACTAACCATTGGTGCATCAATAATTTTTAGTTCCATATGAAAACCAATATGGTCCTTCCAAAAACAGACCAAATCTGTAAACTTCTATTTTTTTGTCCACCATTTGTCAGACTCTGTACTCCTGCTCCTTTTTGAACCACAACAAGAAGGAGCAAACAGATTATTTCCCAGAAAAATAATCCTGCAGAGACAGCCACAATTCTGCCCTTCTCATTCCATCTTGCCTGTATAAAGACCATTTAGTTCCAACCTCCCTGTCGTGGAGTTCTGTTCACTAGACCAGCTTGCTCAAAGCCCCAGCCAAGGTGCCCTTGAATCCTTCCAGGGATGGGGCATCCATAACTTTTCTGGGCAGCCTGTGTCAGTGCCTCACCACCCTCACAGAAAAGCTTTTCTTCCTAGTACCAGTTATAAATCTGCCCTCTTTCCCTTTAAAGCCATGGCTCCTTGTCCCATGCAGCTTTCCTGTAGGCACCCTTTAGGTACTGGAAGGTGCTGTAAGGTCTTCCCAGAGTTAAATTCTGCCCAAATGAAAAGGCTCAACTGTGCTGTGTGCACATTCAGAAGAGGGCCTGAACTTCTCTTACATTTCTTGCCATCCCACTCTGTTATATTATTAGCTGGTCTCTGCCTGTATTGATAAAAATGGTATTTAGGTCAATGTGTTCTTTGTTAATTGCATTAGCCATGTGCCTAAGACTTAGGCTTCCTCTTCTCCCAGCACTACCTTTGGCTGTTAACATGTGGTCTTTAAATATATGTCACTATTAACAGTGTACTTAATCTGTCAGGTGAGATGGATAGAGTCTGTTTTAGACAGACTAAGATAATCAGTGGAATGCTAATTACAAAATTCACATGGGTAGTGAGACTCCTTTTTATATAGAAACATAAGTCAGTTTATATGCTACTTTTTATACTGAGTCTCCAAAAGCAGGGGGAAGAAATACATTTGTGTTCTGTTTATAAGCTCTAATCATACTCAATAGTTTTTTATAATTTCTGCAAAATATTTTGGAATTTTACTTTGCAAATAGGATCATTTTCCCTTGGGGAAAAAAAATAATGCTATATTGGCTTTTATCTTCCAAGGGTTTTTCTGTGTTTAAATCACCTTCTATTAGCATAACTTTTCCTCATGTGGTAGCAAAGATCAGAAGAGAAGTGTGTTCAACCCCACACACACTGTATACACCTCCTGAAGCAGATTTAGCAAATAGAAAACTGCTTCTGGCTTGGAAACAGAAAAGTTCTGTACTTGTAGTGTGGCTAAGTCCAGCAGAAGGAGCTGCATTACTTTAACAAGCATCAAAATCAAAAGACCTTTGAGAGGTCTGTACTCAGATGTAAAGAGGAGTGCCTTCTCCCTGTTTGTTTACAGAATGTCACTGGATTCTACAAACTAGCTAAAATCCAGGCAGCCAGCTGATAATGAATTGAGGAATTCCAACACCAGCAGAGACTAAGAGCTTCCCTTAGCTAAACTAAACTTTTGAGTTTGACTTTTTTTTCCCCCAGAGACATTTACTACATTTTGAGCAGGAAAGAAATATCCTGAAACTATTTGCTAACTGTTGAGCTTTGAAAGATAGTATTTGTTGTGAAAGCCTCAAGGCTGGGGCTCTGCAGAATCCTTGCCAGAGGCCCTCGTGCCCCCCAGCACACCGTGCCTGTCACCGCTCAGTCCAGGCAGTTGTGGGGTAGCGTTCCAAGAGCGCGTTCCTCAGCTGGGCTGTGTGGATCTTGTCTCTGGTCTCCACAGTGCAGATGACCTGGAAAATAATTAGGACCATTCCTGATGGCACGGAAGCAATCTCAGACAAAGTAATTTCCACCTTAACCCTAAAATACACTCATAAAAACAATCAGTTCAAAATAAAAACTCTGGCCCTCATATCCACTGTCTATGCAGGCAAGAAAACTGACATTGCAGACATCTGGGGCTCTTCCAGCCCATCTGCATGACCATAAAACCTTCCAAAAACCCTACTTTATTGCCTTCAAAGTTTAAATAAGACAGGCTGATCCTCTCCTGGGCAAGGTACTTGTCTGCTCCTGGCCTCCCTGAAGACATCTGTTAGTAGCTTCTCTTTTCCATTCCCTGGGTTATGTACATGGCATTGCTGCCACCTCAACCCCCCTCTGACTCTTATCTCAGAACGTTTTTGTATTTCTAGCAGGGGTTTGCTCTAGTACCTCCTCCTTTTTATATTCTCCTTCTCTTGTCTGTCATGGAGTTATTCCCCAGTTCTTTACCAGCTCTGCAGTATTTTGGCTGGTTTCACTTCTCACACACCTTCTTGCTTCATTCTGGTTTTGTTTGCTTATTGCAGCACTTCTAGTTTTCTTTTATGCTTGTTCTGCTCCTAAATAAAACAACTTGGGCAAAACTAATCTTGGTATTTTTTTTTTAATTCTTCACTTGCCTCCATAGGTACTATTGAAATCCTGTCATGTAGCCAGTAAAGATAATAATTTCAATGGCACTTTTTCAGTTTTTCTATATTGTCTTTGTTTTGCATACTTCCATCTCTGCCCCATCACTTGAAAGCCTGGGCACTAGCAAAGATGAGGCACCAATGTAAAGGTACAGGAGGAGGAAAATTATACTTCCTAATTTGAGACTCCTAACTTCCGTTACTGCTAGTCCTGGTGTTGAAAGTGCCACATAGAAAGAAGACCTCACAGAAACATGGAAATCTAGCAAGGAAAGAACCCAAGATGAGTCACAGTGCTGCTACAGAGAGTTCATTGTAACAGGCAAATCTACAGATAGCAGAGAAACAACAAGCCATGATAACCTGATGGTGGGCTCCAGACATGCCCTGTCGAAATGCTCCTACCAGAGCTGCATCCCTTTTAGAAAGCAACAAGGCAAAAAAGACTCAAATTCATTTCTAAATAAGAACTTCAAATTCATGTTTTCTGGAATTATCTTAAAATAACAATAAACCTTTAGCAAAACCATTGAATGAAAATATAAAACACTAACACTCCAAGTTAATATAAAAAGCCATAGCTCACTTAATTAGAAAACAGGCTACAGCTTCCCAAATATCCGTCATGAAATAAGCTACAGTTCTGATCTGGTCCTGTAATTCTTTGCCTCTTGTGCTGCACATAGTTCAATTTGTTTGGTTCCTTGGAATACAAATTACATGTTGATTTATTTCTTCTTCAGAAAAGTGGGGTTTAATCTCAAGACAAGGACAGCCATAAAGGACAAGTAATAATAAGGAAAGGGGAGAGAACACAATGATTGGGAAAAGTATTTGGGAGTACCAATGTACCAAACATCCATTATCCATTCCCTGGTTCATATGAAATCCCTAAAGCTTTGCAATCGTATCTTCAAGGGAACACACACATCTGACATGGAATCTGTAATTAAAATAAGTAAGATTTTCCCTCTTCCATAGCAGTCATGCCTGTTTTGTCCTGACTAAATCAATTGCTGCTCTGAACCAGTCTGGATGTGGCAGAGTCAGCCTTGAATGTCTGGCAGCAAGCTGTTGCTCAGCCTTGGGAGCAAGCACAGAGAAACATTTTGATTTATGGCTATCTATCCTCTCTGCCCTTTCCTTTCTGCTCATGATGGAAACCAGGCAGACCTCACTAGACTGGAGCCAGAGAGCTTGTGAACACGTTGGATAGACGCTGTGATTTTGTTCTAAGCACACACCACAACCAGCAGCTGATATGGGAGATGATATGCCGTAGTGTACCATAAAAGTAGTAACAGCAACAGCAATGGTAACAAACAACTCCAGAAATTCACCTGATTTTTCCCAGTTGTCAAAGAGAGGAATAGAGAGCATTGGGTCCCAGCAGGAGTGAAGGAAGAATCACACAACACCTCAGGGCAGCTACAGATCTCAGCAGCAAGGAAGGCAAGACTTTACTTTCTTGCTTGGATTAAGCCAATTTATACTGCAGTTTTACTTCCACAAACAGCTCTCTCTTGCTTGCTTCACCTGGGACACATAATTTACACGAGTGTCCAACAGAGCGAACCTCACATTCATAGGGAGTTTTACGAGGTTGTATTTTATGTGGGATGCAGAGGCACCCCAGTACCACTGCTATAGGAGGTTGCATAGCTATTGATGACCTAAAAGTGCCCCAAAATGGCCTTATTTAAGAATAAATGACAGAACCTATGGCCTGATCTTTCTTGTACAACAGACAAGGTAACTTATTATGACTAGAGAAAAATTTACTTTAAACATATTTCATACTGATAAGCCCTCAGAATTATGCATGGGATTTTTTAATCTGAAGGTTTCTGAATCAGAATTTTTTTAGCTGTGGGGCCAGCTGTGCACAGTACATCTTTCTTTTCTGTGTATCAAAAGCCACACCAACAACAGAGTGCATTTTATGAATTTCTCTCCTACATATCACATCTTTGCTGGATTAAATAAATAAATAAATAAATAAATAAATAAATAAATAAATAAATAAATAAATAAATGTCTGTTCCAGTAAGACCATTAAAATAATGGCCAGATGGATCTTTTACTGCATTTAAAGTTCCATTCCCTGTGATAGGTAACCTAAAGATACATCTCAGCCAAAGGGTTTACTCAGCCTGTAAGCTTTTTTCAGAGCAGGCCTAAACGTAATTAAAGATAGAAGAGATTTCACTGAATATTAATGGCTTGTGAGTTTTATGTAGTGACTGGAAATACTTGAGGAAGCAGGACGAAGGCTAAAACAAAAATTAAAGGAAAAAATTGATTACAAATTATTGCTGTGCAACACCAAAATCCAGATGCATAAATCCAAATACTCTTGGGAATTACACTGCTTTCAAAGAGAGGAAATTTCGTAACTTCACAAAAGGAAGAAATTTGCAAAGTTCTGTGCTGAATAGGGTGGGCACATCTACTCCTTTTTAACTGCAAGTTCTAGTAAAGGAGGCACTTCACCTTTGAGATCATATTTTCCTAGATTTTAAAAATGAATTTGGCATGCCTCTCAGCTCCCTGATGCCTGCTATCTGTAGGTTGTGTGTGCACATAAAAATAGTGAGTGGACATACTGAGCCAATGTTAGAAAGCAGAGGAAATGTGAGTACTACTGCGGAATCAAGACATTTCAGTCTTTTGTGCTTTTCCAGGCTCCATAAAAAGCTAATCCTAACTAGTGCAGTGCTTTGTGCCTGTGAATCATCCACTGAACCTTTGTATTCTGCTTCTTTAATTCTAGAAATCATATCCATCATCTTAAGATGTTGGTGTTGGATTTGCATAACTTAGTATTCATGATACACCACATTTAACTACATTATAGGTTTGTTTGCATAAAAGTCACTGGAGTTAAGAGTGAAAACCTTGTTTATATACATTGGTTTCAGTTCTATATTTGGAAAAAGGGGTTTCTTTTTAAAAAAATCAACAAGTGGACAATTTTCTGAATTATTTGGTAAGCACCCAGTGTAGATTACTTCACATTACAGATTATTTGGAAACAGCAGCTCAGTGATGGTTTGGGGATCAGCTGCCAGACTGTCCCCAAGGTCAGAGCAATGGAATGCTTGAGAAGGAGTGCAGCAGCTGTCAGCTGGTTGTGCAATCTGAGCCCTTATCAGCTGGCAATTGGTGCATTCAGGTGGGTGAGCACAAGCAGGAACAAGCTACAGGAACATTACATAAGGCAGGTAATAACCCAACAGGAACACTCAGACCCTCCCCAGAGCCAGGCTCTCATCCTCCAGCTGGGCCAGGCTACTCTGTACCACCATCTGCTCTGGAATCCCATTAAAGAACATGACCAAATTCCCTGGAGGGCCTCAGAACAAATGGAGTGTTGAGTTTCCCAAACCCAGTGTCTCCACTTTGCAGCTGGGTAATGGAACACAGAGACAGAGCCTTGCCCAGGTCATGCAGGAAATGCTTTGGGAATGATAGCATCCTTCTGCACATCTTAGCTGTACAGCTGCCTGCTCCTCTGTATTTGCCTCACAGGGCAGTAACAGGGAGCACGTTGGCAACTGGGGACTCTAATCCAAAATATTCCCTTCCAGCCTTTACAAAATACAAGTTGGCACAAAAAAATTTATTCAAATTGACCAGAGCAGACTAAAATAATTTATTGAGTTCTGGCCTGAGGTGAATGAACTGTATGAGAAAAAAGGTATTACACCATACAAAGCCAGGAATTTCAGCACCACTGGGAGAGTGCATAATGTTACTGAAAAGAAGAGGAAATGTTTGATTTATGATTTAGCATTTTTGTGCACAGATAAGAGGGAGAAGTAATGTGGCGGGTGTTCTTTTTACAGCTGGTCTCTTCCAAGTTCTTCAAAACCACAGCATAGTGAAGCTCCCAAGAGGTCTGAAGTGAACAGACCAGACAACCCATAATGTCAGACAGAAGTGAGCTCAGAGGGAGTGCTACCACCACTGCAGTGCAAAAGCCAACCCCTGAAAAGCTGCTGGGGCAATTCAAGACCTTACAGAATCCTCCTGGACCTGCCAGTTTGATTATCCTGTAGTTTCAGTGGTGAGAAGACTTTTCTAGAAATTTGATGAGCTCAAAATATTTTTTTTTAACTAGGTTGCCCAAGTCCAAAAATTAGAGACTTACTAAGCAGGCAAGGTGCTGATCTACCTCATGGCAAAGAATGTCTTTACCTTATTAAGTTGCTTATTGATTTTGCTCATTGACTTCTCTCTGAGCCAATAGTAATATGAAATTAAAGTGACTTAAATGGTTTTAAAGAGGTTTACAAATGGAAGCAATTTAGGTGATAAATTATTCCAATTGAATCTGAGGAATATTATTGGGTAGTCCTTTAGATCTCTGTATCTAGTTAACTGGTAATACCAAATGTTTTTTTTTCATTAGCTCTGATCTCTTTTCTGTCTAGATATTCCCAGTCATCTCCTTCAACAGCTGTAAAATGTGAAGCCTACCAGACTGGTTATTTGTCTGATTTGCTAAGAGTTATCTGTTTCAATATAGGGTCTTTGGAAGTAGCTTCCCAACCAGTGAGGTAAGAGTGAATTAGGGTGTAGTCCTCTGTCAGAAAGAAATCCAGAATGAGTCACAAGGCAAGAGAATCTAAATTGGAGGTATGAGCAGGCAGAATCCTAAAGAAACTCCCATAATATTCCAAGCAACACAAGCAGCTGATCCCTCTGCACAAGGCACTTCTTAATCTGATATAGACATTCCTTCCTTATTTTTAGTAAAAAAAAAACCTCTTATTTTTGCCAGCAAAATGTTCCAAAAGTATTTTTTTTCCTCAGCAGTGTAGTTTGAACATAAAATTTCATTTTAGAAAGTCCTTACTTTTTCATGGAATCAGACTATCAGCAAGGATCTTCCCACAGAGTGTTCCAAGTGTGCACTAGATGAACAAACACTAACCTAGAAGGGCATTTCACTAGAATGAAAACCCCCCAGCCAAAGCAGCTGTATCATCCTCCAAAACAACTAGAAGCAAAGTTTCTCTTCTTTAGAAATAAAAGGGTAAATCTAAAAGGATGATTAAGTACTGAGGCAATAATCTTGACAGGACAGATTTAGTGTTTCAAATCAGCATTTATGCTCTCTGCTCTGTTCTGTCAAACACCTAATCTATATTCACAATCAAAAGTACACATTAAAGCCAGAATGAAATGGCTATAGCTGCAATGCCTTTCTTGTTATTACTGCCAGTACAAGACAAGGTGGTAATTTTGGTTCTTGATCCAGGTGTAAATTCATGCCTTATTTTATGTGCTGTGATTTACATAACAAATGCTGAAAATATTTTGATGACACAGGTCTTCAGCTTTTAGAAACAACAAAGAAAAAACCAAAACATCCCTCACAGGTATTAGTATTATTATGAAAGTATTTTTTCTTGCACCTGGATAGAGCAAATTCATTTTGATGCTTACATATAAACTCTGTATTTTACCCTTTTTGATTATATGTGCTTTAATTTTCAAAGGAAGCTTCACAATTCACTAGATATCACCAGAAAGAGCTTCCTGCAGAGGTCTGTACGTCTGGGTCACTCACTACTTTGTACTTCACATCTAATTATCCAATAGCCTCTCCCAGACTGACTGAAAGCCATCATGAAAATCCAATACCCAATTAAATTATTCAGCGTTGCAAATTCCTCCCTTCAACTTTTTTGTACAACACTGTCAGATTCTTGAAGTGGACAGTCAGTGAAAATACATTGTGTTTAAAGTTCAGAGAATAGCACATGGCACTGTTTTCATTCAGAGCCTGTGTTTACTAGAAACTAAGAAAAAAACCAAAAAACCAAACCAAACAAACAAACAAACAAACAAAAAAAACCAAAACCAAACACCTAAGACAGCAGATTTCATTTAATTTGCTTACTAGAATTAATAGAAACTACAAGCCTCGTTCCATAAAAATGGCATTGAAAACTTGATAAGAGTTACAGGTTTTGTTGAATCTAGGCTTCAGTGAAAAGTGTTTGCAGAGCCAAGTTAGTCACTCAGAGGGATTTACCCACCTCGTGCAGAGAGTGTCACGCTATCTCCAAATCACCCAAAGCAGTGAGCTGGGCTGTCATTATGGCACACTGCAGAACAGTGTGGGTGAAGTCCTAGATGCTTGAGAGTACTGATGATATCATGTGCTATAGTGATCTTTAATCTACCTCTTCTTTATATCTGCAAGTGAAAATATTGAGTACGCTTTTGCATCCAGGCGGGAAATTAAGTTTAAAGGCCAAAATCAGAGAACTTGCTTACCCAGTATACATTTCTGCACCCCAATTATGAGCCTGTTTAGCAAAGATCTCTAATTTGACTTCCACCTGAGGTTTCACAAATTAAGTCAGGCTGGACCTGGACAGCGACAGCACGAACTCAGTAGAACCACACCTTTGTCAAACCAGTTGAGGTAAGAGGTATACCATGAGACAAATGGTACTTTTAAGAAACACCATTAGCTGGCAGACACTTCTTCAGTGTTTCTGCATCCAATACTCAACAAGGGAATAATGGCTTTTCTCTGTGCTCCTGGTGGATAAGAAACAAAACTGAGCCCCTAGTTAAAAATGAGGATTCCTTACAAGTAAGGGTGTTCCCCATATTGCTTTAAGGGAAACATGTCAGACAATTACAGCCAGCCTACTCAGCTGGCTCTTCAAGTTCTGGATGGGTGCTGCAGCTTGCTCACTCACCTCCTCCAGCACCCTGCCACACACGTCAGGAGGGTTCATACCAGCAGCAGCGCAATACAACACCCAGAGCACTTCCCAGGGTGTTGCAACAGCAGGCAAAACTGGTCCTGTGTTATTTATATGCCTGCTAAGTGTTTGGCAAGAAGCTGTATAACACAGAGGAAATAATCTCTGACACTGTGCACACTCTGTTGGACCTCTTCAACATAGGCACAAAGAGACAGGAAAACAGAATAAACCAGAAGACGCCAGTACTATTAGAGAAACTGAAACTGCATCTCATCTTACCTCAACAGTGAAGAGCTCAGACGTCACAAATGTGCGTTCTTGTTTGATATCCAAAACTCTAGATCAAATAAGTGACAAATTAGAGATCACAACAATCCCCTGTCATTGCAAAACAGCTTCTGTAAGTGTTTGGAGAGTAAATATCTTTCCTTCTTTTTGAATGAGACACAATTTTGTACTACAAAGGTGTTTTCAGACTGGAGGAAAAATGAAGGAAATGAAAACTTTTCTGCAAATATATATATATAACAAGAAAAAAACCTTTGATTAATTAATTACAGACTTAGCTTCAGAGATATTTGGAAACATTTCCCAGTCTTTAATAATCTTTGTGCTAGTCTGTGATCGTATTTCCCAACTATTAGTCTGATTTACCTTGCTTCTTCCCGAGCCAAAATCTCCAGTAGCTTTGACATGTCTCCTGGGCAGTCAGAAATCACAAGGGAAAATCTGCACACTCTGTTATCCAGGGTCAGAGCACGAGCTATGCACTGTTGCAGCAAATGTAATTCCAGGTTTCCACTGCATATAACAACTGCCACTCTGAAAACAGACAGAAAAATAGGAGTTTTGATTAGCACTTGCCTGTGTAAAGGAACCATTAATCATTAACTCTATAAATATCAGCCTAAGGTCTGCTAGAGCCTCCCCTCAATAAGTATTACAGAGGGCTCCTGCCTCTCAGTACCCACTGTGAGCAGGTAGGGGAGGCCTACAGTTTGGCTGCATTAGTTTGTCTGAAATGTTGTTTTCATTTCACATTTCCTGGAGATCTGAGTTTTGTTAGAGATAATTAGCTGGAGACTGTAGGTCTAGATTTCAAGTTTCAAAATTTTGACATACTTCTTCCCTGGAAGTTCTAAGTTTCAGCCTCCTACTGATCAGACAATGTCTATGTTCAAGGTTTTCTGTAACCATTGGTTAAATTCATCACAACCCCGACAAAAGAGTGCAGAAATGTCTGAAGTGCAAGTGAAGAGCCACATGATTAGTCTGTGAAAATCTCTCTCTGCAGAGTCAAATCTAACTTCTTTGAGACCAAACCTTTGCACTTTCCCTTTTATTTTAGCTCTACTGAAATGTGTTGCTGCTGTGCGTGTACTGTCAGCCTCTTCTCAAGAATTTCCTCAGCAGTATTTTAGTGTACAATGCTGTGCACTAGAAATTTTATTTTGTCTTGAGGGTGTGTATGTTTAAACACATTTTGGACTGTGACCTGAGCCAAGGCTCAAACCACTTAAATGCTGAGTCCTCAAGCTGAGAGGCAAGGCAGCACTCAGCCACACGTTCAACACTAAGCACAAGGATAATCCCTCTGACTATGTGGACAGTTCTCAAGACTGGGAGGTTGCTGCCACGGGGTCACTGCAGCAGACAGCCCAGCTCCTGTCCCACCACAGACAGGGCTGGATGCCACAAGTGGAACAAGAGGAGACAACAGGCTGACAAGAGCAGGACACTGGCATAACAGGTGCCTCGTGGAGCTGTAACTGCTTTCCCCCCAAATATCTGAGAATCGAGGAAAGGCACAAGATTTTTCAGGTCTCCAGGCTGGAATTTGCCTGGTTCAACACAATCTTACCGCCTGTGGTGGTCTAGTCAGTCTGAAGTTTCTGCCACTGATGAGCCCCATGCCATTTCAAGGGCAGGAAGTGCCTTGTCACCCATAGAACAAGTAGATTTTCACCATTTCCTAGGACCAAGGTGCTCAGTCACATGTTTTTGCACAGTTCCCTGTTTGCAATAGCTGCTGTACCTTTTACCCTTCAACTCAGGCAGCTTCCCTGCCACCAGTGCTGCAAGTCCAATGGCCCCTTCTGCATCAACCGTGGCTCGCTCATACTCCAGCAGTCTCAGCATTGAAATGAGGATGTCCTCCTCCCTGAAAGCAAGAGACTTGGGTCAAAACAAATCAAATCAAAAGAGCTCCCAAAAGCAGAAGATAATACACTTATGTGTAAGTGGGTTCTTGCCATCCCTCCAGATATGTATAACCCCAAGGTGCTGCTACAGAATGCTGTGCTGCTGGGGGTGAATGTACATCTCAGACTCATTATTAACTGAAAGACAGGGTGGCTCTTTTACTAGAATTATTACCTAAATCCCAGTAGCAAGTATATTCCACAAATGTGGCCTTTTTGTGCAGATTTAGAAGAGGTTTGTCAAGGGCTGCCTTCAAAGTGTTGGAGAACACAAGGACAAGTTTTACACCCAGAGCATGACCAGACAGTGGTGGCAGGTGAACTTCTGGCCAAAGGGTCAGCTTGGACAACACTTTTAGTCATATCACTTAGTTTTAGGTAGTTTTATGGGGAGCTGGAGTTGGACTTGATAATCTTTCACGGGTCTCTTCCAATTTGAGATAGTCTGTGATTCTAGGTATGTGGGTCTGGGTTTGAAGTCTTCAGTGCCCCTCTTAGAAGGAAAGGTGCCCCACTCCCACACTCCCCCATTCTCTACATGATGGCAGCTCCTGCTCTCCACTACATGTGCAGAACCACCATATCCTGCTGGTAGAGCACATTTTTCATGTACAACAATGTCCATCCAGTATTATTAATTTTACTGTTTTTCTTCACCTACCTCACAGCAACAACTTTATCCACAAGCTTCCCAGTCAGCTGCAAAGAATTGCTGCCAAAGCAAACTCCACTCACATCTGCAGATTTCAAAAGATGAAAATATGAAGTTGGCTGCTTTAGGCATATTTAACATTTTTTAGAGTCCTGGCTGGTTTGTGCCCTTAACGAGTGCAGCACACTGCTGTTACATGACCTTAAGTTGCTTGATTTTTTTCATGTAACAGAAGTGTGTTTGGTAATGAAAGACCAAATCTCACAGGAAGATTTTGCCATTTTGGGCCCCTTCAATAAACTTTTGATACTTCACTGGCATTGTTGCAGTGCCAGAGTGACCCTGCAGCCCACTGCTTTTCACTGTTCAGCGAGGCTTGAAGGAGAAGAGACCCAAGCACGACACTGGGTGTGTTAGCTCTAGTGGGACAGATGGCTAAGAGTGCAGAAACAGGCAGAGCTAACCGAGAGAAATTAGAAGTTTCTTATAAAACTCCCATTTAATCCAAAATGGAGTTTTGGATTAAATGGGATAAAATAAAAAATCTCTTCCAGAGATTTGAACATCAGGCAAACAGACTGTTCTTAAATTGCTTAACAGTTGAGGTTTTTTGAGCAAATGAAATGGAAGCAACTGTACCGTTTATAAACACTTTTGTTCTGAGAAAGTTTTGTGTCTTAATATTTAAGCACCTCATCATTTTCCTTCCTTTTTCCAAATTAGTATTTTACACAAGAGCCTTCCAATTGACTTCACTGGTTTGGATGCTGCATGTGAGAACAGTATTCAGATAAATACTCTCATATTTCTAAGTGTTCCTGTGCACTAGAAATAGTATTTTACCCCATCAGGGTGTGGAGGAAAATGTGGCAAAAGTTGCTCCTACAGCTTGAACTAAATTCTGACTCTTCAGAGAGCTCCCTTGAAATAAGTTTGAACTGAAAATAATATACTTGGAGAAATCTGTTACAACTTTTATTTTACCTCCAAAAGAATACTGCATTTTCTTACCTCCATAGAAGTGATGATTGTTGCAGGCCTGGTCATCAGTTGGGTGGCCAGCTTTTAAGGACTGTTGCAATACTGGGAAACTTTCAGATTCAACTCCCTGAGGAAGAGAGATGCTGTCACTTTTTTATTGAAATAGTTATAACAGAAGTTGCCACCAAAGTAGCTAGCAAACCCGACAGAAAGTTCCTCTTCAAATGAACAATTAATTTCAAATTGCAAAACAACTGTGCTACCACTAAACTTATTCTGTGGCTTACTTAGGACCAAGTAAGAACTTATTTCTAAACACAGAACTGGATTTCATCTACTTAGGAAAAGTCTTCCCACACTTTTCTCTTAAATCCAGACAAACAGCCAAGGGACAGGAGCTTCCTTGGTTCTTACAGAGTCTTCTCTGAGGCAAAGCCCATGGGATCAGATAGTTGCTGTCCCCAGCATAGGCATTCCCTGCAAGTGTCACTAGATACCAGTGTCTTCTGTAAACAGCTGTGGTGAAAGCCTCCCAAACGCAATGCTTCATAGGTGAAAGGCAACTTACAATTACAGAAATATGTGGGTTGAGGTGTTTGAGTGCAGCAGCTGACCCTGCCAGCAAGCCACAGTGGCCTCCTGCAGGGAAAATCACTGCGTCCAGCTTTGGCACCTGCTCGTACACCTCCAGCCCCACGGTTCCCAGGCCTGACAGGTACACAGCACTGTCCTCCCTGTGGGAAGGAAGGGCACAGATCAGCAGAAAAAGATAAATGTGAGAGCAAATCAGCAGCACATGAGGGGAGAGGGTGATGCAACAGGACGGTGCCATCAGGTGAACAATAGCGTGCTGCTGCCTACTGGGAGAAAACCTGTTCTGGGGACAAGCCCCTCAAAGAGTCTTTAGACTGAAGAGCACTTCACTCCCACTGTCATCAGGTATTTACAGAACTGGAAGGGACAAGTCATGTTTCCATTGCCATCACTTCCTTCAGCTTCATAAATTCTAAATGTTGCAGTCCAAACTACAAGAAAAGGCTCAAATAGAAATCCCCTCTTTACTTATCAGGGGATTTAATGCTTGTGATGAATGGAAATTTTCATGAGATTTAAGCAGTGTGTTCAACCTCACAAATACCAAACAGATTATTAGAGTTGTCTTTCCATAGTCCAGGGCCAATATCTGATACTTTTGCATTAAGTGAAGCATTTAATCATGCCAAAATATTCACTGGTAAAATACTTTCAGGCAAATGTAGTATAAAGAAGAGGGACAAACAGCATCAAAAATTTGAAGTAAACTCCACCATACAGCGACATGACTGACTTGGATCTATTTCTAAAAGCTGGTTTGCATTTTATTACAAGTTAGCAATGATGTAAATGTAGAACTATGTATAAGAAAAGAAATATGAGCTCTCTGTACATTCTAGTTCTTCTGGCAAACACAATTACAGATCCAATGACTGTACTTGATTTACTTGACCCAAGGATGTTTGGGTACTAGGAAACTGGTTTTATTACTGCAGGCACAGAGAGGCTCAGCATAGGACCACAGAATTCCTGCAAGAAGGAGACCAGGGCCCTTGAGATGTTACCTCACATATATATGAAGACACAGAAAATTCCTCAGGGCAAGGGTCTATATAATTACATAAGAAAGGATAGGATTAATGAACTTCCACTCCTGTAGCACAGCCAAAGAAAAAGGCATGAAGTCACAGTGGAACGAGTAATCGAGTCCTTGCATTTACTGTCTCAATCAAGATACTGAAGGAGCTCTTTCCTCCTTCTTACATGTGACAAAATATATCACTGCCCTCCTGAAGAATTCTGAAGATTTATTCCCAAATAGGATTCCGATCTGAGTTTGCAGAGCTACCCCTGCCACAGTTACATGGGGTAGAAGGGGACATGCGAAAATTCATGAAGGCTTGGGATATTCAATGAAGGAATTAAGCCTCTCTAACAACCAAAAACTGTCCAAATGAGACTGCTCTGGGCATGGAGAGCTGTTAGCAATTTGAATCAATATTTCAGATCATCATGTTTCCCTTGCTAACATCCAGCTGAAACATCAGTTCGCTGATCAGCCTTTAGCTTTTATAATAAAATGGGTGACTTTCTTTGCATTGTGACTGATAACTTTTGCTTTTTGAAAGCAAACTTATCTCTAAGTATCATATGCTATTGAGGCAAAATGAAGGAACAGGGCAGATAAATCTGAAGACTGTAGACTGAAACAAGCATTTTTGAGCCAGAGCTAGAAACTTGGCTATTTGCTTTCTGCAATATGTGATACACCAGCAATCAAAGATGTGCTGTCAGGCTTTAGTTTTCCAATGAAGTTTTGGTGTGGCAGCTAGAAGGCTCTGTTCCTATCCAAGTAAAGGGCTCAGAGTCTGTTGGATAGAGTAACAAATGATCAGGTTTTATCAGCATTTAGATATGGAGTTTCACAAGAAAAAGCTGGGCTCTCAAGAAAGGAAGGTGTGTAATTGAATCTGCAGCACTCTTTCCTCCCTAATTCACAAAGGAATCCTTCTCACATTCCCACAGAGGTACTGAGCTAGTTATTGGCAACAGTCACACTGAATTTCTAATGAGGTCCTGAGCCCCTATAGTTAGTAAAAATTTCATGGCACCTAGGCAGTAATTAGGCAGACTAAATGATTGAATTCCAATTTGAAAAATCACATCTACTTCCTGGGATTTCCCAGGAAGTTGCAACTGAGTAAAAAGTGTCCTTCATCTGTTTGAATTCTTGCATGGTCATTTGCATGACACAGTATTTTAATTGCACTCAAGCAGTGGGAAGAGCTGACAATGACACACGCAGCTGCAGGGCATTGCCTGTGCAGGTACAGCCAAACCCAGCCACGTAGTGTCTGCTTCAGGAAGGGCAGAATGAACTGCTGGGTGAGGAGACCCAGAGACCAAATTGCTAAGGATTGTATCCAAGCTAGAATTAAACCAAAATAAAATGACATTTCCCAAGTTCCATTCTAACACTTGGAGGTCAGCTGGTATTTTACAAACAGCTTTGTTAAGTGACAAGACTGGAGAGGCCTGGCTATCCATAAATGCATACATTACACTGGGAAATCTCTCCAGGTCCACACCTAACAAAATAGTTTTCAGATATCCTGTTATGAAAAGGCTCACAATTGAAGTGGGGGGTTTCTTCCTTTTTTGTTTTTTCAGTGAAAAATTGCATTTGTGAGGTTTTAATTAAACACAGTCACAGATTGAACAATTCTGTTTTCTTGTAACCTGAAATAAATCAGAGTGCTTTAGTATTATTAATGGTGTACATTTAGAGTTCCTCAGTGTTGGATGCTGAAGTTCTACACATGAATTCTCCCTGGAGCTTCATGAATCTGGAGAATATCTACCTTATGTAACTTAAATCATTATTTAGGGAGGAGGGGAAGATTAAACATCAAATTACAATACAATAATTTAGTTCTTAAGTATGATTGTCACAGGTGATGCAAGCCAGTTGAAAGTTAACACATCAATTGAAAAATGGCTGACAGAAATTTGGAAATCACAAAGTTATGGAAAACTGTGGTTTTCAAAGGAGCCCAAAAGAGTTTAAAATTCTTTGGGATTCAGGGCACCTCATTCCCTACTGAAAATCCCAGTCTGGGACTAGACTGTGCCCGTAGTGGCAGACCAGGCACAGGAAGCAGCCCTGTGTGTCACTGGCTGCTGGCAGAGCTAACAGAGGACTTGAACACTACAGTTTGTAGTAGTGCCTTCTCAATTCAGCAGCTGGGAAAGAAGTGAGGATTTGCTCTGTCCTGCTCATTCTGCATCTTCTTTCCAGGCAACACCACTCATCATTACTGAGCTTAAGGCAGCAGTGCCTGGGAGCTGGAGGGGAAGGGGCACTCCCTGCAGGAGATGCCATACAAACACCGAGAGAGGGATGAAGCCTGCACAGAAGCAGCAGCGGTAGGGGGACAATAATGTTTCAGCTCAGAGCATCAGAGGGACCACTGTTAATGATTCATCCCTCTGTGCTTTTGGAAATCTTTTTTGAAGAAAGGTAAAAAAGGAAAGGTGGGGGGCACGGGACTAATGCATGAGAGGGTAAAGAGATTCAAGAGAAAAGGGAAAAGGTATCACTTTTAAGTGTTTTTGCCTGTGTTGTTTATGTTTTCATTAGATCTGCCTTGTATAGTAACCTCAAATAATTAAAATTTAGGTTTATGCTCCTCCTTAGCTATTTTAAATGTATGTGTGAAGCAGCCTCTTAATCATCTTTTTTTCAAGGCAGTATCAGTTTTTTTCCTCCCACCAGATAAGTGAAAATCTTAGAGCATTAACCTTCTATTGCTCCACATTATCCCACTGAACCCTTTCCTTCTTCCCACCTAACTTCAAACAGAAANCTTGCGCCACATTATCCCACTGAACCCCTTCCTTTGTATTGAAGATTAACTTTTTCCCACCTAACTTCAAACAGAAACACCAGAAATGAACACTAGCCTTAATGCTTTCTGATAGAGTTCCTAAAGAATTAGTCAATAACCACTATCATATTAGCCCATAGAAAACCCTAATCGCTAAGTTTGCCTAATTTAGGGGCAGAGAAGATTGTTTCATTTTGGTCTCCATCCCCAGCTGTTACAGAAAGACATGATTTGTGCCTGGGGACACGTAACTGTCCATGTTCCGGCTACGAGGAGCGTTTTGATGAGCTGCGATAACATTTTAATGAAACAAATAGTTTTTGCAGAGCTGTGCAAGCATCTAATCAGGTATTTCTCATGAGCCTGGCTTTCACTTACTCTTCGAGGTAGAGGTAGCCATTCTCCTGTGCCAGCCTCCTGGCGTGCACCTGGGAATCCTTGGCGGTGGTGCCGTAGGAGATGACCATGGCCCCGTACTCGCGGCACATCCTCACCCTGCCCGGAGCCGTGCTGGTGGACACGATGACAAACACGGGGACACGGAGCTCGGAGGCGTGGTAAGCTACAGCCATGGAAAAGTTACTGTCCAAAGCCACGATCACCCCTTTTCTTTGCTGCTCCTAAAAAACAGGGGGGCTTATTGCACATTATACGGCATCACATGATTGTCCCATACGATCCTGGGTCATTCTAATGATCCGACTTCCTTTTTTCCCTTTACTAGCTGATTGAATTGTGACATTATGGTACAGTATATGTGTGTCTGGCGTGATCTCAGGATTTACACACAAAGCTAAAACAGCACAAGATCAATCCCTGTGCCTCCACTCCTCTGGGTTCAATTCTTGTTCCATTGGAAAGAGCTGCAGAACTCTAATGGATCACAGAAGAGCTGATATCTGGTCCCTCAGAGCTGATATCTCTGCTCTGCCTGTATGAAATTATTTCAATTCAAGCTTTTTTTTTAATAGAAGGTTTAATTTATATTATTACAACAGGAATAACCACTGCTCTGGGCTGCTGTCTCATGCCTATTGTAAAAATGATTACTGCAGAGATTCCTATGACAATGGCAATAACCTCCTACGACAAATGATAAACAAGCTATTCATGTTAGAAAACTGAAATTCATTACAAAATCAATTGGTGATCTAGATCCTTGTCATCACTCATTGTAATTCAGTTTCGTCATTGCTCATGAGTTTGGTGGTTTCAACATATCAAAACTACAGTACACATAAAAACAGTTGCATCTTAATGCCACAGGAAATGGCTGATGTTTCCATTTTGCAAGCTTTTGTTTCAAATATTTTCAAGAATTTCACCAGCAGATTTGTCAATTGTAAATAAAGTAGTATTTTACATTCAGACCTATCTCTGTTCACATGCTGTGTTCAGTACAATGATCCTAAAGACATGAAACACTGTGATTCCATGGAGATTAGAGGTAAATTTATCTTCAAGTCTGCTCCATTTTCGTGAAGCAGAACTAATCTACCTCTTTTTGAACGCTGACATTTTGCTATACCTGGGGCAGTGACATCAGAAGGTAAAGTACACCTCGTTCCTTCACAGACCCCGTGTACTGGAGGAACTCCTTCTTCAGGTAGATGTCCATTCCATACTGCTTGGATAGCCTAGAATACTGGAGAAGATAAATAATATTATGTCAACATATCTACTATTAAGAAAAATCTTCCACATCCCATCAGTTGTCCTGTTGAGGCATGAATTCTACTGCTATATATGAGCTCTAAAAAGTAAAATAATCTTCTTGTTCTTTATAAATACACAACAGTGTGTTGTTACCTACCAGGTCCTTCTGCTTTATAGAAGTGACTTTCAAACTCACAGCAGTGAAATATGGACCACATGCCATTTATAACTCTGAAAACAGCATTTGCTTTGAATCTAACTGTTCAAACACAGGCATTAAAATAAATATTTTCAATTATCTCAAAACCCATGCTTCCAGCACTTGCCAGAACTGAATATTGAATACTCCATACATAAGGTCATCATCTAGTAGATACAAAAGCCATCAGAAAATACCTCCTTGAGCCCCTTATGGCTCTGCTATGGTTTCTGCCACTGATTCACTACCAAGTGTTGTCTATTTTGCATTCTAATGCCAGTAGAACATTAGTGAAGACATTTCTTACTCAAAGAAAGATGGAAATAATAAAAAACAATTTCCCTGGACTGCAAGTGTAAGCAGAAGCTGTTTGGAAAAGTTTAGTGTTTGGAACAGGAAGGAGGGGAGCTGAGGAGAATTAGCAAGCACATTACATGTGATGCAGTGCCCAAGTGCATGATTTTTAAGAATTTTCAATGGCAAATATTTGTTAAGTTTTATAATAAGACACTCCCTGCACACATCAACATATTAATTTCCCATTACCATATTCACTAAACCAAGAGTTTTACACAAGATAACTTGTGAAATAGAGCTGCAGTAAGCTTGTGGGTGCCACCTCCCCAGGCTTACTGCAGCACTATTTCAGAATTGGCTCCATATCCTCTATTGGCTGCCAAAGCAAATGCGGTCCTGCTGGTTTAGGGGATCAAGCCCTCATTTAAGATAAGTCACAAAGTGAGAAAGACCCAAAAACAGCATGAAAAAATATTTATCTCCAGCAATATCTGGCAGTGTCATATACAATGCATAGTGTATACACTAACATGTACTGACATGTTTTTCAGACTGCAGGACGTTCCAAGTGAATTTATATAAACCAAATACATCTGAAACAGATACTTGCTTTAAAGTATACAGTAATCCTGCATGTTTCAGGTCAACATTTCAAGGCCTTTTTTTGTGGATTTCCAAGCATATATTAAGTTTCTCACCCATAGGTGGGGCCAGACTCTCTATTGTACTTCTGAAAATCCTGACATAAGAGCTAACACTTGCTGCTCCTTTGCAAATCTGGCTGCAGAAACAGAAACAATGGAAAGTGCTTAGCACAGTAATAGGATAATACTTTATATCCTAAACGTTCTAATGTATGGAGAATGCCTATGAAAATAGAACAAGAGCACTATAAAAGAAATGCTACTAGTTCTCCACATACCATACTTGTTTTTGTTAAGAATCTTGGATTCTAGAGCGAACAATCAGAAAAAGGATTTATGGAGGTGAATTCTGTGAATAATAAATTTGCTAAGTCTCCTACCTTTAAACTGTGTCATTAAGTCACTCTTTACCACCGCGGTGGTGTACTTGAGATTGATATTTTTCTTTAATTTTGATACTCGGGATTTTAATTCTTTAGGTTATACTTTTTGTCATCCTTTAACTGAGGGGTTGGTTTTTTTCCACATTTTTTTGTTTTTTTTTTCAATTACTTCTAAATAAAGCAATTACTTCTAAGAAAGCAGGCACCAGGGCTATTTGGAGCTCAACTGACCTGATGTGTGACCTCATAAGACTCTCTGAACCAGCCTGGTTCAGGCGAAAGATTTCCCTTTAGTCACTGTGATCTTATCTAAGGACTATAGATACCATGTCTAAGGTACAACACACAGCACAGCCTGCCTCTGGCAGCCACAAAGCTAACACAACACAACCCTTACAGCTCCTTCATCAGCAGCCAGACCAGATGCCCAATTCAGTGTCAGTTCCTAGTTTTCTTATGCTCACCACCTCTTTGACATGTTACAATTCACTCATGATGCCATACCTCAGCTCCAAGGTTTTCTGTGTTTTTCTTGATACCACTCTGTGCTTTTGAAACGGTGCATGAAATGCACTAATGACTTCTGCAGGAATATTACTTTGAATAACAACAGTCATAGGCTATTTTCACACTAAAATATACAAGTTTTTATACGGATATAGGTTTTTCCACTACTCTGATAATTTTAAAAGCACAGTACATAAAAAAAGACAAAAGAAAGTGAGACTGTTTGGCTTAAAACAGTAAATGCAGAAAGGGGATACAATGGGGTTGCATAAACCTTTGAGGGACACCCAGGAGAAAGGAGCTGTTTAAGTTGAAGGGTGTCATGGTTTAACCTCAGCTGGCAAGTAAACATAATCCTACCACCTGCTCATTTCCCTGCCCCTGTGCTCTGGGGGAGATGAGAATTGAAAGGTAAAAGCGAGGAATCTCATGGGTTGGGATAAGTTAGTAAGAATAAATACATAAATGAATAAATAAAATAACAACAACAACATAATTAAAAGGAAAATAACAAAGAGTGATAAATAAGACCCAAGAAAGACAGCTTATACAATTGAAAACAACTGCTCATCGCCAATCAGCTGATGACCAGCCAAGCCCTGAACCACAGGCCCCCAGCCAACTTTCCTCCTGATTTTACTGCTGAGCAAGGATTCATATGGTATAGGATGTCCCTTTGGTCAATTGGGGTCAGCAGATCCAGCTGTGTCCCCTCTCACCTCCATGTACATCCCCAGTCTTCACACTGGTGGAATGGAGTGAGGAACAGAAAATGCCTTGACTCTGTGCAAGAGCTGCTCAGCAGTAACAGAAACATCTCTGTCTTATCAACAATATTTTCATCACAAATCCAAAACACAGCCCCATACCAGCTACTGTGAAGGAAATGAACTCTACCATAGCCAAAACTTCCCTGCATTCCAGACAAATCTTTTTTTGCCACCTTACAGCTCCAAACTGTTTTGTACCATGTCCTTTGACACAAGACTCACATCTTCAGTGATGTGCTACAAAAAGCAGATATCCTTATTTTGGGAATGCTAAGCTAAAAGTCCACATTGGAAGTAGTTATGATGTCTCTGGATCAGCAAGCATCATACTGGAACAGGGACAACTGCTGCACTTT
The DNA here is from genome assembly GCA_013400315.1 of Bombycilla garrulus. NCBI lineage: Eukaryota > Metazoa > Chordata > Aves > Passeriformes > Bombycillidae > Bombycilla > Bombycilla garrulus. The sequence goes on from VXBU01008323.1 coordinate 1,013,533, forward strand.
CGGGACCCAACCACTTCACTCCAGGGACTGCTAACCCCAAGCAGATTGCAAGGTTCTTACCCTGGGCATGCCATAAAAACAATCCGCAAGGATTCATTTAGAGCACAATTTGGGGCTGCTGCTAGGAATTGCCGTTGGGCAAAGACACACTTTTTACCCACCCAAAGGAAAAGAGATTACCTAGAGAGCCCAGAGTAGCCTGCTTGAAGAGCTCCCAACAGTAGAAATACACTATGCAGAAGTCCAGGAATACAGTACAGCTTGCCACTGTATTCTCTTATGCTTTGGCAGACCTTGCACATTGATGGGGATATCTCAGTCATTTCTACACCAAGATCAAGAGGTGCACATGTTCGTGTGGGTGTTTTAACATCCTTACTTTGCTGAAGACACCTGTGGCAGAAATACCTGCTTACAGATCATACCCAGCTCTTCCTGGTTGGCCTGACTGAGAAGGCAAATCTCTACCTTCAAACCCTGCAAATATGAGGGCTGGTTCCAAACCAGACCCCCACAAGAGTGCTTACCCAAACACTGTTAGTCTGCCACCTCCAACTCAGGCTCCTTATAGCAGGAGTATTTCATTGGGAGCGTAATACCACAGTGCATTAAGTCTATGCCTAATGTGGTTTATCCTTTGTTTACAGGTCACTGCAATCTTTGAGGATTTAGGTTAATGTAAACAGATAAGAAGAAAATTATTATTGACAGTTAAATACAATTAATATGAACATGAGTCTTCTTGCACAGATCTATCTGCTGCAATTCACACAGACCCTTTCTTCATTTCTGATCAACTTTCATAAAGAACATAGAAAAGAAACATTGAGAGAATGCAAAACCATAAAGATTCCCTACCATGCAGGGGGTTTTCTGAACACCACACTGGATTTTGAAGGCTGCTGCACTAATGTCTTCAAATTGAATCAGCTTGTTACAGCTTGCCAGGCTGGTCCTACTGCTTGGCTGAGGGAGGCAGGAAAGGGCATCCCTAAGTAACTCCTCATTTCGGCTCACTATCTTCATTTCCCAGGTCTTCACATCCCCGTTCAGGTAATCCTCCTCACCAAAATCCTTCAGTCTCTCGGGGTTGATAGAAGGTGGCTTCTGCCCAATAAGGCCATTTCTTATGGGCACATCCTTACAGCAGTGAAGATCACAAACTGCTGGCACATCTTGTTTCTTTATTTTATTGTCATCCCTGAAAACAAATAAATGAAACTTGTTAGAAAGTCTTGGATGATTAAAGGCTTGATATTTAGCATTTTAGAAGGATGAACATCTCAGTTGCTCTTTGTAAGCCTGGAACAGGCAGAGTGAGTTGCTACTGTCATATTGCCTACCTGTAGGTGCACTGGAAGATACTGTAACCTCCCAGCTGTTAGAAAAGCCACAAATAACCCAACGTGTGGGCAAACTGTGAAATGGTCCTACCCAAGAAAATAAAACATATATAATCTGTGTTGTCTGGGCAGCCAGATCTTCCTTAGTATTCAGTATTCAACTGGCAGTGATCCTAGTTCAGTAATTCCAAAAAATTTGGAATAACTGGAATTGTATTTTCTGGATGCAATTCTGTCTTTTTCAAAAATGGCAAGCAGCTGCTACAGACCATTCCCATAAACTATTAATAGCAGTAACAAATGCCACTACATTGTACACAAGATGTCTGCTCTCTTGTATATTTGCAGAGTGTACTCTTGACAGCCATCAACTGCATTGTGATAGGAAGGAAATTACTTTTATAAGGGATAATAATTACATCCTCTGGCAGAGCTAAAGAATTTGGTCTTCTGATCTGTGGGTTAACATTTCATGGGTAAATACGTGTGTAGACATGGCAGAAATATTGTGGTGGCATAAAAATCTTCCCCAGGAAACTTACAAGAGACAAAACTGCCAGAAAATTTTGCCAGATTTTCTACCTTGAACTGCCTGATTCTATGGTCCATAGTGTTCAGTTCACAAGGAACAATATATTGGATTGTGCTGTCCTATTAACAGATAAAAGTTCTAGGAATTCTTGGAATTTGGAGATTATTATGGGGAAAAGGAGCATTAAGCAGAAGACCAGTGATTTGGAAAATATCTGATACTACCTCTGCTTTGTCTATGATTAGACAGATGGTATAAGCTCCTCTACGTGACTCACTATTAATCTATTTGGTAGAAATGGTTTTCTAAAAACAAACATGTTCAATTACGTCACAGATTCCAGAATTATCTCCAACAAAAAATATTTACCTTTTTCCTAAAATAATTTGGTCCTGAGCTTTGCAGTTATTCATCAGCAGGGCTGGCTAAAGCACATTTTACAGCAGCAATCAACACCATAATATGCTTTGCAGAAGCTTCTAAAAGAATTTTTAAATATTTAGAAACATCTGTTTTTTGAGCAATTGCCCACTTTGGGCAGTATCATTCATTTCCTTAATGGCATCAATAATCTATGCCAGTAGCTCTGGTTCCTATTACACTTCCAATTTTTCCACTGAGGAATTCACATAACCGTATGGGCAACATAAAATGTTTTGTTATTAGAATCAAGTAATATACCAGTGGCATCAGTCATTCTGTATATCTTCACAGGAGAAAATTTTTGTAGCAAGATCTTCTCCAAATTTAATGAGAACTCTCATTTTCTAAGATCAATAAAGGATATTTGTAACCATAACTTATGATCTAAAATATTTTCCCAACACTGTGTCTTAAAGCTGATACAGCCTAACACCAGGTATTCTGCTCTCAAATGAAATAACTTGTCAAGTATCTCTGCTCTATACTTTTCTGTATCTCTGCTCCATTGGGGTTATACAGCTGGAACACTTCATAAAGATGTTAAGCTTCCAGTATTACTTTGGGTGCACATTAGTCTGCTTAATGCAAAGCTGAGAAGCAGATCAGACTGCCTCCCTGTGAACATGTTACAGCACAGCCCCCACAGAAACAACTGCAGCAGCATCCAAGAGGCCACAGTGCTGTTAGAGTTCATTCCATACCTCTCCCTTCCGAAAAAATATTTTCCCTACCACAAACTCCCATAACCACTCCAAAAGGAAGAACAGATACATCTTATTTCTGAGCATATTGTCTCCAATGTTTAGCAAGCATTAGCAATGAATTATGTTTCTTATACTGGGAATGGGTTAAAGGGGTCTACATAGGGTAAAAAAAAATAGGTAGATCAGAAATCTGTTTTATGGGTCAAATTTTTGTCCAACTGACATTTGAGATGGAGGAACAAGTATCATATTCCATTGCATCTGTTACAATCAAAAAGTCTATAAAAACACCACAAAGATGACAACAAGTTTGATGAAGCAGGATTCTGTGAGAAAGTAGAAGTGCATGCCTCACCACACTAGTGCCATCAAATACTTGTATCTGCAAATAAAAAGACCAAAATAGTATATTGATTCTTTGCCCTGGTCTTAGGTGTCCCTTTTTTGGTAGAAAAGAAAGGAGAGAAGTAATTCAGATTCTCAGTCCTTGATGTGCAGTACCACTCTCATGACCAGTGAGTATCTGCTCAGGACTCCAATGGAGACAACACCTTGTGACCACTGGAAAAGAGGAACAGAAATCAAACAGCTGTAAAATATATATAGGCTTTTCAGGCTTGAGGTTTAATGCACATCTGAATTATTACCATCTCAATACTTAATATGAAAACTATCATACATTTGCATCTGACAGGTTAGCAGCATCTTTATCAAGGGGACTGTATATAAATATATTTTATATATTTGTTTCAAAATAACTTCGATTCTTCTTCTACACCCCCACATTTCATTTACATCAGAGAATGACATTTTCCCATATTGAGCCCACCTGGATGTGCCACACACCCTCCTAGAGCTCTCAAATTCCCAAGGTAAACAATGGGCTGAGGTTTGATCACGTATCAAACAAACAAATGGGCAACTAGTGACCCTGTTGGGTCAAAAGTATTTCTTGCCTCGAAAGCATTCCACATGCTTGGCAGGGAACTATATGGATTTCTTTTACAGAAACAGCCAAAGCAGGCAGCAAAACATGCAAGTGCTCACAAAAACACAGCACGTGACTTCTCAAGCACAGTAACAAAATATGGTCCCTACTCCAGCAATCATGTCCACCAGATGAAGATATGAGCCAATATAAATACAAACCCCAGCATAATAAAACAGTGCTCCTTTCAAATGGAGCTTTTCCTTTTTTGGAGTTTGTCAAAAGTTTTCATTAAAAGGTCTATTTATTTCCCTACATAAAACAAATACCCAGCTGGCAAACTCTGTTACATGGTTATAAATTACAACATATAACCTTTAAAGTGATTAGTAAAAGCAAACATGAAAATACAGTTTATAAACCTACTTTTTCAAGAACAGCTGCTCAGCAAAACTGGAAAAAAAAAGAGAGGATCCATATGCAGACATTCCATAAACAATCAAGGCACAGGAAAAATAATTTAAATAGATAGCTTTACATATTTTAAAATCTCTAGGTCAATGCAAAGACACCATGTACCAAAATGTACTCCTACAATAATAAAAAGCAACAACTTGAAATGAATAATTTTTCTATTTCCAGTTCGGTTTTTTGAACATACTGATAATATTCATCAAGTTAAACTGCTCTAAGGAAAAAAAATCATTTGTTAATGTTAACAAACTAAGAAAATAACCAAACCAGCAAAAATCATTTTGGGAAGATAAAAGGCAATAATGCATACCAT
>VXBU01008323.1:1018798-1069765 GCA_013400315.1 Bombycilla garrulus
TAAAAAAAATAGGTAGATCAGAAATCTGTTTTATGGGTCAAATTTTTTTCCAACTGACATTTGAGATGGAGGAACAAGTATCATATTCCATTGCATCTTTTACAATCAAAAAGACTATAAAAACACCACAAAGATGACCACAAGAAGTTTGATGAAGCAGGATACTGTGAGAAAGTAGAAGTGCATGGTAATGCCTCACCACACTAGTGCCATACTTAATATGAAAACTATCATACATTTGCATCTGACAGGTTAGCAGCATCTTTATCAAGGGGACTGTATATAAATATATTTTGTATATTTGTTTCAAAATAACTTCGATTCTTCTTCTACACCCCCACATTTCATTTACATCAGAGAATGACATTTTCCCATATTGAGCCCACCTGGATGTGCCACACACCCTCCTAGAGCTCTCAAATTCCCAAGGTAAACAATGGGCTGAGGTTTGATCACGTATCAAACAAACAAATGGGCAACTAGTGACCCTGTTGGGTCAAAAGTATTTCTTGCCTCGAAAGCATTCCACATGCTTGGCAGGGAACTATATGGATTTCTTTTACAGAAACAGCCAAAGCAGGCAGCAAAACATGCAAGTGCTCACAAAAACACAGCACGTGACTTCTCAAGCACAGTAACAAAATATGGTCCCTACTCCAGCAATCATGTCCACCAGATGAAGATATGAGCCAATATAAATACAAACCCCAGCATAATAAAACAGTGCTCCTTTCAAATGGAGCTTTTCCTTTTTTGGAGTTTGTCAAAAGTTTTCATTAAAAGGTCTATTTATTTCCCTACATAAAACAAATACCCAGCTGGCAAACTCTGTTACATGGTTATAAATTACAACATATAACCTTTAAAGTGATTAGTAAAAGCAAACATGAAAATACAGTTTATAAACCTACTTTTTCAAGAACAGCTGCTCAGCAAAACTGGAAAAAAAAAGAGAGGATCCATATGCAGACATTCCATAAACAATCAAGGCACAGGAAAAATAATTTAAATAGATAGCTTTACATATTTTAAAATCTCTAGGTCAATGCAAAGACACCATGTACCAAAATGTACTCCTACAATAATAAAAAGCAACAACTTGAAATGAATAATTTTTCTATTTCCAGTTCGGTTTTTTGAACATACTGATAATATTCATCAAGTTAAACTGCTCTAAGGAAAAAAAATCATTTGTTAATGTTAACAAACTAAGAAAATAACCAAACCAGCAAAAATCATTTTGGGAAGATAAAAGGCAATAATGCATACCATACCTAAAGACCACAACTGTTGCCTTTGTTAGACAGAGAAAGAAGTGCCCAGGTGTGCAATGATGGACAGTTACATGTCCCCATCGTTTTCAGATTGCCTCCCTCAGGACACACGAAACAGACTAAACAGATTAAACTGATGCACTGGATCTCCTCAGCTTCTAAAACTGAAGGAGCAAAATCTGCAAAATCATGCCATGTCCAGGGAATAGCAAATTGTGAAAGACTAGTCACCATTCTGCCCACTATAAATGTCAGGGGGAGATGGCATGAAAGTATCAGGTAGAAAATTTAAAATTTCCCTTCTTAGAGAAAATAATTAGCTCACAGAATTCATTGCCAGAGGACTCTATGAAGAACAACAATGTAAACAGGCTCCTAAAAATTGCACAACTAAATGGAAGTACTGACCAATACACACATCATTCAAGAATTAATCTGTGATTCAGGAAGCCCCTGAACACTTGGCAAACTCCATGAAAGCATATGAGAGAAAATGTCTTAGGTGGCTTTTATTTTTCTCCCAGCTCTATTACTGGCCACCCCTAGAGAGAGGACAGAGGAGGACTACTCTTTGGCTTGACCCAGTGCTACCATTTTGATTGCAGATGTGCCCAATGTCAGCAGTTGGCAGCTTTTACACTTTCAAAATGAGTCACAACAACATGTTTTGAGGCAGACATGAAGTTGGAATTGGAGACATACATTCCCATGTGGCTGGTTCACAGATGGAAATTCAACTGTCACAAAAGGAAACTAATTTTACTATAAGACTGAAAATCCAGCCTTTCTTTGTAATTTCTACAGCAGCTTTTGTCATCTGCATTCACAGTGATACACATTCACTATTAAGAGGGACTGACAGTGCTGCAAAATGTGCAAATATAAAATTTTTCTTAAGCAAGGATGGTTTTGATGTTTGATGTTTGTGTATTTTCAAGCCTAATTAACAAGAAGGGAGATTTAATCCATGAAATAGTAGCTAAGAAGCTCTAAGTGATGTTCATGTGCTAGAAAAGTAAATGACTTGGTAGCATTGCCTCGGTAACGTTTAGAGCTTGACAAGCTTCAATGATCTCGGACCTCATAGCAGGTTAACAAAGCTTGGGGAGAAGGATGTACCACTGATAGTGGACACGAAAAATGCAGAATTCATAGGCCCCAAGGACATTTGGCAGAATTCCCAAGACAAAGGCGAAACTAACAAAGCCAACTCAGCAGCTGTGCTGAAATCAGCTCCAACTGGGTAAAAGGTGATTGTGGCAGGCGCAGATTGCGACCACCAACCCAAGAAACCACTGACCCAAAAGAAAAGAAAGACTGAGCATGAGGACTAATTACTATGAGAAACAAGAAATCATTAACCAAATAATACTAAGAGAACTTGTAGCAAATAAAAGCTAATTCCTTTGTTTATTGAAATGTATAGATAGTAAAAAGCATTGATAACTGGTGTGCTTGATTTGTGGAATCCACAGACCACCCAGGCTCATGCAACTCTGAGTATAATAAATGGCTATCTCAGTTTGTAATTATTGGCTTGTAGCACACCAGGTAAAGAATCTGATTTCTGTGGACAGCAACAGTATGGCACAAGTTCTGTGGAATACTCCAGGAACCTTATAGGCCTGTGCCATGACAAGAAGTTCCAACTCCAATGCCCAGCTTGGGCTGAGCAGTCACAAAATATTAAGCTTGAATATCACTTCAAACTCAGACACACATGTTCTCCACACGTAGATTTTAATTTTGTCCTTTTTTAATGTTTTGGGTGTAGGGGTTTCTGAAGTTCATACCTATATGCTGCCATCATCTTCAGGCTCCCTTAAGACTTTCCTGGAGCACACTGACCAAGATACATCAGTAAGATACAGCTTTAGACATATTTATCATCTGCTTACAGGTAAGTGGGCTCAGATCTTAGGCCTGCAAGCTCAGAATACTTATTAAGGTGGAAGGTGACCCCTTTAAAGTCATTTCTGCTTCTTTCCTCAGTGTTGAGCGCACATGGGTCACGTACAGCGGGCAAGGCAAGGGGAGCCGCCTGTTGCAGGTAGCAATCTGCTTGGCTTATGACTACAGTGTGACTGGGGCTGGGATCTCCTCTTACAGGAGTGAGAAAGAGGCAATCCCAGGATATGACAGAGAGGGCCCTTTCCCTCATCCAAATCCCTTTTACCCAGAACCTCTCCAGCTCCATTAATCCTTCTAATTCCATGCCCCAGTGTTGTCTCCTCTGCCCCTTCTCGCTGCCTGAGCCTCCCAGACCTCTCTGATACTTCCCTCGTTTGTTGCAATCCCCTTTCCCAGTAGCTCCTAAACATTCCTATTCCATCTCAACTCCTCCTTTGCCTTTTTACCCATCACCAAATACATCCAAATACTGCAATAGCAGCAATTCTTTAAAGCCTCTCAGCAGCTTGTGCAAGTGGAACTTTATGAAAGACAAATGGTAGAAAAATAGAGGCTTGCTGAGATAAAAGTGTCAAGAAGGATGATAACAAATTTCATCTTCACTGCCAGGAATTCCATGTTGTGCACTCTATAGTGTCTGAGTGCAGTGCACGCCACAGGGTGACAAGTAAACTCCTGCAGGCACAAGGAAAGAACACAAGATCTCTCTTTGACAACAAATTTAGAACAGATCAAAAACAATGCTGCACTCTAAATATTACTGTCTTGAATTATTGAGTATTTTGTGTAATACTAGTACTAGAAACACCCAATCAAGACTGTATCACTCCTACTAGTGGCACGTACAGGATGGAAACATAAAAACCATGTCTGACATTTTTATACCTAAACCTTATGCCAAGCGACTGTTCCTAAGTCACATAGGAATCACCAACACCTTCCCCTAAACAGAAAGACAGGTTCAGCAAATATTAGCTCAACTTTACTGACAGAAACTGGGACACAGACAGATCCAGTGACTTGCCTAAGACTTCCGCAGGGCTATTTGTCAGAGTGTCTTAAAGAACAAGAGATCAGGGCTTAGTAACCAGCCTGGATGACAAAAGTGTAAGCGATGTGACCATCCAGCACAGATAGGTACATAACAACCAAGCCTTGAGACTGAGCAGGCCATTTTAACTCTAATCATATACAGGTCTGACAAACTTGTGTGACACTGCACTAGCAATACACACAAAGAAAGCTCAAGCTCATGCAGGAAACAAGCTGTATGATCACCTCTGATAAAATCTCTCCTTACTTTTAGCAAGTCAGATTTACCAGAGCCTGAGCCTAGCACTATATATACCCTCATCTGTGGTCATAATTCTTCTGTGCACACTATGCACATGTCATCACCTAGTGCTGGCAGTGGCAACTGAGTGCCAGCTGCTAAATAGGTAACACTGGAAAAAGCAATCTGAAAGCAAGAAGAATTCACAAAGCCACCCATCATGGAAATGTTGAAGCATAAGTAACCAACTGTCCCTCAAACAGATCCATCCCTCTCAAAAGTTCTTATAAGACATCCACAGCTGTGAATCTGACACTATCTAACACTGCACAGAGTTTGGCAGCTAAAACTCTTCAAGCAATTAAACTTTTTTCCCCAAGTTGAATGTATTCTGAGTCCAGAGGTGTTCTGGTGACTCACACACCTCCATAATTCACTTCCAATTAGGAATGGACAGTACAACTTAAAATAGAGGAAAGAGTGGTCCTGTGCTGAAAGGAGATTCACAGTGCACTGCAGAGCAGGTCATGTCATGGGTGACTTTGGGCAAGCCTCGTCTTCCCCTTTATTAACAGCATCAGGCCCACTGAAACAATTCGTCTTATATGTTAATAACATCTGTGACAAGGAGATGCAGGAAATGAGAACTGTTCCTTGTTTGTACCACAAACCATCTGGCAAAATCAGAGCATGATCTCAATAGTGGTGTCCAGATAATAAAACTGAGGGAGAAACAAACCATGGAAAAGGTTAAGAATGAGGTTGCACAACACTATCATGCCGTGTGTATACACAGCCTCAGCTCATGCTACACAAGTTCACTAGATGACTCTTAAATTCCATCTGCACCATCCAAATCTGAAAACAGGAATTTAAGATCACCATAAACACCATAACAAAGACAACCACAGAACTGTAATAACAGGATTTGACATGGACTATCCCAAGATCAATTTTCAGCAGTCCATTGGCCTGTCCAGGGTTATTTTTGATACCGTACTCATGCAGAAATAAAAAAGCTGAACTCTGCAGGCTAAAACTATTCAAATCTCCACCACTTCTAGTGGATAACTCCAGGAGCAACTCATACCCACCGAACCCTGGGAAATTAAGGAAAATTACAAACAATTTCCTGGATTTTTTCCTTGGTTTGATTTTTTTAAAGGAAGTAAGGAAAGGAAAAAGAAAACATTACCTATACAGCACAGTGACTAAATAAAAAACGAGGCGAAGCAAAATTCCAACTACGACACCATAAGGAGGCAGCAGGGGTCCAGGGGTTGTCATGTCCGTGGGCCTGGCCCTGGGTGGGCCCCGAGGGCTGACCATGACCCCTGAGGGGGATAAAGGAGCGCTCTAGCTCTAAGTCAGACAGCAATATTCTCCAACCTTTGCCAGAAAGGATCGTAGTCTTCATCTTCCCTGTAGCGGTCCCTGGGACTTCTGTTTTTTAACACCCTGAAGTAGATAAACTGTGCTGCAAAATTCATTGTAACTCCTGGTGCAAAGGAAAGTTGGAAGACTGCTGGCAGGGGACACTTGCCTGTGAGAAGTGTCAGCCCTGCACTGCCTGGGTGGGAAATAGCAGGCGATGTGCTGTAAGCAGCTCTCAGCGCCGGCTGGGGGGGAAGTGCCTTTGAAAGAGATGGTTGCTGCTATTTAAAGAGATTATTTCAGAGCCCAACCTGTCCTTGTCAATTTGAGTCAGGGCCTGGATTATGCTCGGGTGACGCTCTGTTAGCAGGACACTTGAAGCTTTACTTACTTACTGCTTAACTGTGGAGCATGATCCCAAGCGGCCGCAGGGCCCAAGACTGAGCAGCAGGACTCTGGTAGGCAGAGCAGCAAAAAAGGGATGCCAGGTTTGGGGTGGCTGAGTCTCTGCAGGGATCCTCTAAGGCAGCACCAAGGGACACGGGTCCTCATGACTGAGACACAGAGGAGTCAGCTCGGTTTATTGGAGTCTTCTCTCGGCACAAATCCCCGTAGCAGAAAAATACAGGTATCCAGATCATAAACAAAATACCATCTAGGGGAAGGACTGTAGCAAAAGTTAGCTGTATCTATTCAGATATCTGTTATATCTATTTATATATATATGGTGTTTATACATCTATATAGAAAAAAAAAATATATATATATTCAATCTAAATCTGTCTTTCTTCACTCTGAGAGAGCACTAGAAAAGGCACAGTCACAGTTCCAGATGCAGAATGGCTGTGCAGTGGGGATGGGGCAAATGTCCTCTTGTGGTACCTCTCCTCTCAAATATATTCCTGATGGAGTGCAGACTCCAGACTGCCTGCACATGGACCAGGTATTCATTTCCAGGTACGAGTCGTCCCTCAGTACCCTCTGCTTTCTACTGAGAGCATACAAAATCTTAATCTCCAAGACAGAGAACAGACATGTCATAAAATCTAACCCAAGGTGTGACCTAACTCTCCTCACATGGTATCATGAGAAATACTATAATCTGATTTATATGGGAGAGTCAGATTAAATGATCAGATAGTCTTCTGGGATCTCTGGAAAGTCTGAGCTGTGCTGGTGGAGCCTTCCCTACACTGGTGTGGCAGGCAAGCCCATGTTCTCTTGACTTCATCAGTACTGATAAAGCTCCAGATTCACCATTTTTTCCATTTTTTCACACACAAGAAGATTTTATTCTTCCTTTTCCAGGTGGTGGTGCAGGTTGTTGTGGTGCCATGCGCTACAAGCCCAGCAGCACGCTGCTGCTACCAGGAGATATGAGGAAAAAATGCACTCAGCTGCTGCCAGCCCTTGCATCCAAGTTACAATCAGGCCAGCTTGACTGGTGCCTTGAAGCGCAGAGGGAAGGCAAGGGGAGTTACTGCTTTGCTCACAACACATCTGAACTGCAGTGGTGGGCAGGAAATGGAATTTTACAGAAGGGAAAATGGCAATTCCTTTGGCTTTTGGATGTCTGGGGATCCAGACCGATGTGCCCAAGTCTTGTCATGAATTCAGTTCCTCACAAGCAAGGCCCTCATCTGCAACTGACACTTGCACACTAAGCTGCATGGGTAAAAGGACTTCTTGGAGCATTTGGTCAGGAAGCTGGAAAAAAATTCCCCAAGCTGTTGCATCACAAAAGTGCATGAAGCACTGAATTTCTATCCCTGTAAAACTGTCCCAAACAAGCAGCCAACTATAGAAAAAGGATCTTTGGGAATTTCTGCTGCAGATTTCAGCCCATGTCAAACATTCTTTCAAAGCTCTTGCCACCTTCCAGACCTGTTCACATGCTTTAAAAAGCACCACAATTATAACAAGAAGGAAAAAACTGTTTTCAGCTTTGTTTTTTTCTATGCGTGGAAGGAAGGGATAAGTATGATATAATTGCATTGCTGGCAGTCAAGTGATACCTAACATAACTGCCATGAAACTGTCTAGGACAACGCTAGGTTACAGGTCACCCCACATGACTTTTCTTTTCAAATCTAGAGTTTCTTACTTCCTGTCCAGATGCTTTGTGGTGGGTCCTAAGGGAAGGAAGCTATATAACTTTCCAAAGGTTTCATTTACAACTTCCATGCTGCCACCACCCACACTTTGTGTGTTTGTGCTGATGCCTAGGAAGTCATCGTTCCTATCTGTCCAGCTTTAGGCTGAGACCTCAGTAAAACCAGACTCAGTCAGAGGCATTGTGTACATCTGAAATGGCAGTTATCGGGAAGTGTTTTTATCCATATCATAATAAAATATTATCTTGCACTTAGATAATTTTGAGTCCAGAGAAAGAAATAATCCACACAGTTCAATCAACAGACAGAACTGAAATTCAGTGCTGGTGTGTAAGAAAAAGCAATGATTAGGACTGGAAAGAATTGGAAAATGCAAGTCTCAGAGTAACAGTTTTATACTCACTGGGTCATATATAACTGCCAGCCTTCCTCCTTCAGTCCCTGGTGCAAAACCCATTAAAAATAGCATAACGTGGAGAGTAACAGCTGCTTTTTTTTCTAGAAAACCTTATAAACAAGGTTATGCTGCAATTTTCCTGAACTAAAAAATAAAATAGAACCATTTTACTGGCAGAATGGAAAACAAGGCTTAATTCTCTTGTAACCAGAGAGAACTTAGTTTGGACAGCACTGAGAAAAACAGCTATGTCCATTGTAAATAAGGACTTTATTGAATTACAGGACTTGAAAGGTTGTTTTGAAGGGTTAGCCAAGCTTTTCCCAACACTAAATAAAATTATTAACATTTCCAACCTCAGTGAGAACAGCATGAGTGGGAATGATAGTCTATCCAAAGCAGAGAATTCTTTACAGAATTTGATCACTTGCAGAAGGAAAGAGGGTGGAGACAGTCTGCAGTTAAGCCAAGAAAAACAATAAAAGCTTCTCAGAGAATAGCAACTCAGAAAACCAAAATGATAATTGAGGATTATGCAACATACTGATGCAAATGTGGTGGTAAACCACTGTGATAATCAGTATGGATTAAGAAATACAGACAACTCATAAAGAATTGCCAACTAGCAAAAATTAAAAAAAAGAAAAAGAAGAAGAAAAAAAGGAAACAAAAAAGTTTCCCATTTCCTTCTAATTAAAGATACTAATTTAACTCCTATCTCAGATTCTTCATAAATCAATATTCATAGAGCAGACAAGAGTTTCAGCCCCCTGTGTTTATATTTGTCAGATAGCAGCTGACCCAGGGCAGTAAAATGTCACATTGCCATTTGCTCTCTTTAGAGACCTCAGAAAAGGCTGACAAGGTAGATTGAAGTCAGTGGAAACAGAAGTAGCTTCCTCAAGCTGTATTTCACAGAGCCTGAAAGAAAGGGCAGGCATCAATTTAAAGAACATATTTGCTGGAACAAGAGGCAACAGGGAAGCCCGGATGTGCTTTATCTAAAGTTATGGGACAGACTGTATCTGTTTTATGTAAACATTTTGCAGAAAGGATGAGATATTTCTCAAGGCAAAGAGCAAAAGTTTACCTTAGAGTCCAAAAATTATCTCCTCAAAATAGTGTCTATATCCATAAGAGGTATAATACTAAGATGCTAAACCAATAGCATCAGATGAGGCAAAATTTGTGGCACAAAGCTTGTGCCTTGCTGTTACAAAAAATATGTACATTCCTTCTATTGAGAATAAATAACTGATAAGAACCAGCAAAACATTTTGTGCTGCTGTTTGGGGTATTTAACTGTAACATCCTGCTTATCTCAATTTCAAGTGGTAGGATAAATTTCTAATACATGCAGAGGCTGCAGAGTAGCATTACAGATGCAACCAAGTACCCAGTAGTCTATTCTAAGCCACCTCACAAAATTATATTAATGAACAAAGATTGTATCCAGACAGTTATCTTTGAATAACAAGAAATCCCTTATGTTATCACTGGCTCCGGGGTTTTTGTCCATCTGGGTCTAAAGCACTGGTCATGCAGTTGTGCTCACGCAGAGTGGTAGCAAATTAGCTGAAGCCCACACAGGGAATTGCTGAAAATCCACATTTGAGTGTCTGTGCAGAGAATAGCAACTGTGATCAGCAGCTTCACTTCTTTTCCAGACATATTAGACCATCACAGAGGCACCACATAATTTCCAAGTACTACTGCAATAATTTTTTCTCACTAATGGAGATCACCAGGCATTCAAATGGCAAGTGAACGTGAGCTGAAACACAATTAATTTGGGGGGTTTTCAACAGACTTAACTCACAAAGGGATTCTGATTTGCCATAGCCTACGCATAACTACGACACGATGCTTTCAGAGGTTTAAAATGCCTTCGAAGATGTTTGACCTGGCAGCAGGGAAGAACAGACGATGGTTTCTGCTGAACGCAGATCAGTGCTTGCCGGAGCGCCACACGCCAGCCCCCTGAGCATCGGCACGGAGTGAGCTCTGCTTCCCCAGCAGCCAGGAGCACGCTCAAGGTCAAGTACGGAGCAGTCGGGGGCTGTTACTTTGTCCGAGACACTCATTGATCCAAATCCTCTTCCCTCCCCTCCCGCTGTGGCTAATTAAAACACTGATCTCTCGGTTGCAGTTCACGCTGCGCTGGGGATCAGCTCACCTGGGCTGTGCCCAGGCCGCTGCGGGAGCGGGAAAGAGAAGAAGGAACCGAAGAGGGGGCGGGAGACGAAGCGGCCCCCGGGATAACCCGGTGGCCAGAAAGAAGTCACCTCAGTGCCACCTGCGAGGCAGCTCCCCAGCTGCCAGGGGCCATTCACACGGATTTGCCAGCCCGCCCCTTCGCCTGCCCTTCTGCCGGGCTGCTCCCCCCACCTTGCCTCGCCTTCGCCTGCTCCCACGCTCTCCTTCCAACAATCCCATCAAAGCTGTGCCAGCAACTCCCTCCCAGCGGCCCCAGCAGAACACTTTGTGCACCCTGGACTGCTGTAATTTCTTCTAAATTCGAACCGCAGGCTTTTGCCTAATCAGCTTCTCCTAATTCACTTTTTTAATGATAAAGAGATTCCTTCAGAATTATTTACAGCATCTTGACAATTCAATTGGCTCCTGTCCTCTCTTTTGATGCTTCTTATTCCTCGAACACATGCAATAAGCCCTCCATTTCTCTTTGACTTTTTAACCTCTAATCTTTTTTTTCCTCTTTTCTAAGTGTTAATGAGAAGAGACATTAAATAGTCACCACTGTGAAAGTCATCCCTTCATTACTGTGTAGATGGCAAAATGTAGTATTCAGAAAGATAAACAGATAGCACTTACAGAAATAAAAATTACAGAATGACATGGATTAATATCTGCATTAAGACATAATATTTGTTATTCTTACAAAGAGTTCCAATGGTAGGCCTGAATTAAAGAACATTTGGGAGAGATAATCTAAAGCATTTTACTGCATCTGGACAGAATACTGTAACAGGTCTTTTAACTTACTTTGAGCCAACTGGTCTCTTAAGGCAAGGAAGGATGTCCTAAAATCTGACATTGGAAACAGCATCCATGCTATCCTGATTTCCTATATGGATGCTGCTTCAGGTGACAATTCTTGCTCCTGCTTCTTTCCTCCTTAACACTAACTAAACTATGCATGCAGATACAGCAAACTAAGAACAAGTGTGACCACCATCAGGCTCCCTCCTAAATACACATGGAACCAATTGCACTCTAATGAACTCATTAGAAAAAAAATTTAGAAAAGGGGTGGAGGACAATAGTCGAGTTCACATCTGTTTTCCAACAACTGGAGTTAATGTTCTGCCTCTAGAGTTTGTGGAGTGTGCTAATCTGTTCATTTGTTCATATGCTCACAAGCTTTTTCATGCCTTTTAATAGAATTTTTTTCATGGGCCCTTCTCTCCCTCCTTATGGTTATACTATTTCCCTATGGCAACTACCACAAATTCTCCTATTAAGTAGTGGCATTATGGAAGTATTTAATTTGTCTTTTAATGCAATTTTTCAGCTGGAACTAAAGAGGTGAGAAGCCAGTACCATACAGTAATAACTAGCTGTACTGTTGGGGAATCTTGTTGGACAGGATCCATCATGTGATTAACTACACAGGCAGCAGGATGAAAAGAATTAATATACATTCTTGCTCACTCTCTGCCTGGAAACTTGTACTGGAAGCATGTTTGAAGAAAAAGTGCAGCTAAAGACGTAAGGGATCTGTAATAACAAAGGAACTGCTATCATCCTGCTACAGTATTGTATATTCACTCACACAACAGAGATTAACCAGCAATTTTTACTGCATTGGCTTTAAAATTATGCACATACGGTAAATTTTCAGAGAAATGGCAGTGGAGTGGTTCGCTTGTTTACTCTCTCTGGTAAGCCATTCTTCCCCTTGCAAGTCTCCATGACCTTGTAGTAATTAAGAGGAAAGGAGACCACGCTGAGTAGCAAACAAAAATGGGATTTATTTCCAGCTGTTTTTCTGTTTTGTTAGGTATCTCCACTCACATGGCAAACATTACCTATAATCAAAGGGCTCACACACATGGCTGGTGCCTTCCCTAATGGAGAAAGGTACACAGCTGTTAAGTAACAGACCTTAGCTGCTGTTTGTCATGACCCGTAGTGCTACTCAACACATGAATAGCTTCTCAGATATTTGCAGGTCCTTCATGGAATGAAATTGTGCCTTCAGTTTCAAGTAATTATCTCATTTAATTGTGTGGTTTGCAATACTGATCTGCTAAAGACACTAGCTGAGTAATTCTAATTAGAGAATAATCAAGTACTTCCCCTATATTATTTTCCCTGGATATTATCCACCACAGACTCACAGATCTATTTCCCATCTTCATGTGACGCAAATGGGTGCACATAAAGTTACAACAGCAAAGTGCCACAACCTTCTGCAACAGAAAATACAGCAAATACCAGGTCACCATGTGTGCAGTGCAAGACTGGGAGTCAAGAGTCTATTCCCAAATCACTAATTTTTCTGGGAATATAGTTAATCTAAGTTTCCAAGGGCAAAGCTTTCTTTTCACTAAAATGGGTGTGCACACTGCACATCATATTTCATAGGGTTCCTGAGGCAGGGCCAGGCTTCATAAAATGTCTGAAATCAGTCAAACGAAAGGACATAACAACTAGTTAAAAATACAAAACAAACAACATCATTCACTAATATTCCATGTGACCCACCTTTTCCTTCTGCCTCCTGATTCAGTTTCCTTGCGGATCATTGCTCAGGAAGCTGAAGGCACAGACTGAAAACAGCCTGAAGCCATGGGATGCTTACCTAATGCTGGCAAACAGAATCCAGTGTGGTGTGCTGGCACCAAGATGACACCAGAGAGTCAATTCCTGTAGCTGACTCACTGCTGGCTTTAGGCATAGCACAAAATGTATTATTTTGAAGAAGGCTGGATCAGAGTTGCCTGCTCCATGACACACACACTCGTTAAATTCTCCAGAGAGGGCAGAGACAGAGCTGCTCTTCACAGTGCTTCACACTATGAACCATGTGATAAGGGTTTTTTTAACTGCATCAGAGATTATGCCCCTATGACAACAGCAGGAGAACTTGATACTTTCTGATGTCCCCTGCAAATTGAGATAATAAACACAAGTACAAGTCGATATACAACAGATCAGAGAGGGGCTTGCACTGGCACAGAACATGAAGGTGATCACTCATTCAAGGCTGCAGCAATAAGACCTGTAACTCCAACAGAGGCTGCCCCATGAACAACAGAGCATGGAGGCTCTGTGGAGACTGCCAGAGATGTGTGCTAAAGCTTTAAATGGCAATCTCTACTTCATTGAAATCACCACTGCAAGAGGCCTTTCATCTGTCCACCAAACAAGTACTGGTGCAGAGCAAACTTCTGCTTTCCTGAGAAGCAGCCCAAAAGCAGCATACCTGCTCTGCACAGATCAGCCTCTCTAGGTAATAAAATTCTGCTTCTGCATCTGTTCAACAACTGTTCCAACTGAGCAGTCAGAAACCAAATAAATTAAGAGAGAAAAACTAAGTGACTTCTTTCAAATGGATCATGTAACAAGTCTCAATTTACATTAGATATTCAACAGCCTCCAAGCATCAAGAACTTCTGGTCATGAGCAGCTGACAGAAGTTAAGTCTGTGACGAGAGCCCATGGTATCTCCACAGTCTCTAATGGAGACAAATCTTCTCTCCGGGGCAGGTAGGCAGTCTACACAAACCTTGCACTGATTTAATCATCCACCAGTGTTAAATCCAGGGTGGTGATTATATTCTTTTAATTTCCTTCTCTTTAGGGTAAGACACTTTCCTCTCCCTACAAGGATTGGTTTCCTACCATATTTTTTTTGTCTCCTGAAGTAATCTCCACTTAATTTTCTCAGTGTTTCACATAAAGTCCTGTTTTTCCCAAGAGTTTGCTCAGCTATATCGTCAGTCCATGCTGCAGGATTTCATGCCCTGTAACAATGTGATTTTTTCACACGGCACATATGTCCTCTGTCAACATATACTCTTTATTTAGTGCATTCCTTTTCCCTGTGCACCCCATGGGATCACTGTGCAGTCATTTATTGCTTTTGCCAAGCATTTAACGAGTCCAAGAGAGAGATACAGAAAGACTGTACAAAAACAAACAAAAAAAGCACCCCCCAAAACAGACTTAATCCTTAGGTTTGCTCTCCCTTTCACCAAACTGCCTGCTGGCATATTCACATCCCTGTTCACTGGTATGCTTTTTTTGGCTGCCAGTTTCTTGGGAACATCTCAACAGCTGGATTATGTGCAAACCTACATTCATATGATCTCACTGTTCTTATATATGGCCATTTCCAAGATGAATATGCTAAAGAATGCTTTCTCTGATGGTAATCAGTTACTGACTAACTTCTCAGAACACAAATATGTTTGCATCATATTCTTTCTTCTGCTCTCACATCTTTAGTCTTCTGAAAAATCTGCTTTACAATTTAATGGGTATCGTCACATCCCCATATTTTTTGTACTTTAATTGCCAATTGTCTTACTCTGCAGCTTCCTTCTGAGTATTTATAAATTACAAAAGCAATCTGAGGTAATTAACCAAGATGACCAAAAATCTTGGGGCAGGTAGTACTACTGAAAAGCAGAATCCCACTTGGCAGAAATATTCCTTCTGGCTGCATTTCCCTGCAGTGGAAAAAGCTACTCTCTGATTACAGAAACAATCCCTGAAGGACAGTACTAGAGAAAACCCACACTATTTTGTTTAGTTCTCCATGGCTATCAGACCAGCACCTCACTATACTCAAACATAACACAATATGCAAAAATATGCAGCAAGTGCCTGTAGAGGGACTGAATGGTTCCAGGAGCCTTGAGAGCAATTCAGGAGGAACTTCAAGGAAATGTGCTGTAAAGGGAGTGAGTGGCCTCAGCAAAGGTGGTCTGGAATGGAAACTGCCATATTTTTTACAGTGTGTTGAATGGAAAACTGTTTCAATGAATGTTCATTGCTCTTTGGTGTGTGGCATAGAGGATGGCAGAGAGAGCTTGCAGAAATCCTCCATGAACAGGCTCCCTTTGCAATACAGAGAATGCATTGGGTGATTCTGCTTAAAAAAGGATAGAGCAAAGGACAAACACATTCAGAAAACAGCAGCCAACTATTCATAAATATTCTTCTGCTCCCCAGTCCCTTCTCTTCAAAGCACAGACAACACACAGACAATGTCTAATTTAAAATATCACATCTCATATTGGAACACAATACTGAGGGTAGAGGTAGAACTGAGGGTAGACTCACTGTTACCTTCTGCAGTTCACCTCTCAAGACCTGTTAATAAGAAAATTAAGATTTATATAAGTTTTCAGCAGGCATAATAAAATTTATTCTCAAAACAAGAATTTGTAACAATTGCAGTATGCTACACAGTGATTCAAGCCAAAACAGCCAGAAAAATACTGCCACTCCAATTTTCATGGCTAATTTAATTTTTAATTTTTTATTTCACAAAAAATGTTAACTTGTTCAAACCAGCCCTGAGGGCTTAATAAACACTGAGGTTGTTTAATGCCTCATCAAAGTTATCAGCAAAATTCCAGTCACAGAATCTCTGTTACTGAGGCTATTTTGCCTTGCAACTGAGCTCACAACCTAACTTATTATAGAAGTCACTGAAGATGATTGTACTTTGAACTCTACCATAGGATCGTTTTCAGATATTCAAGTACCTTGATTTTTTTGACTGCTAGGGGAGTGGGAAAGACCAAGGAATTCTGCTCTGGTTTACAGGGGTTTATTTCCAACAGTTAAAACACCGTCTGTCCTGAACAACGGCCTTCAGGATTAAGTAGGATGCCTTACTGGCCTCTCGTATTTTCTTGCAATATTTTGAAAAAGGATAACTCAAATGAATATGAGGAACAATACCAGGAAGGAGATACCTTAAGTATTTTAACACCAGCCTAGTGGGATCAAAGACTGATGCTTATCCAGTCAACACCCAGGAACCTGCAGAACAAGCAATGTTCAACCAAGATCCTGCTAAAAATCACCCATGTTGCCAGGCTACAATGAATAGTGCTATTTTTGCATGTGATGTTACCAAGCTCAACCAATTTTAAAACCCTGCCAAACTGAGAAGAGTTCAGATGTCTCCTCAGGGGATCCTGTGATACTGTCCAAACATAAAGCACCACAGACAGTTGTCAGTTCCAACAAGACTTCCACACATTGTACTGCCCAAGGAAGATGTTTCTGCACTCTTCAAAAAGAGAATATAATGGTAAAAGCTCTATAAGCTCACAAGATGTAAAGTTACCATGTTTTCTAATGCTCCTGATTCGCCTGCCCCAGATGAAATTGTCCAGGGAAAGAAACACCCAGCATCCCTTCTTCCTCCTTTCTCCCTTCCTCTCCTTGCCCCACTTGCTGTATTTACAGGATCCAAAGCTTTTCATTGCATTCCACTGCAATCTGTGTAAATAAATACAAGCATTAAAAAAAAAAACAACCTTGGGGAGCCTGGGCCACTTCCAGCTTGCCTGGATAGTTGGGCTGTGCATGGAGCTGGAAGGGTGTTTTTTAAAAGGAGGGAAGCAGAAGAGAACAGCTTAAGAATCTTGGCTCAGGCTGGGCATATTTCCGCCTAACTGTGGCTAAACCTCAGCACGAAGGGCTGGACGAGGAGTCGATAGGAAGCTGGGGAGGGAGGAAGGGAGGGAGGCTGCGGGGCTCTCCAGCACAACCACGGCAGAGCCCGGGCAGGCTGGGACCATGCTTTTCCTCTGTGCACTGGCATTTGCTCTAGTCCTGCAGGAGCAAGATCCTCTAGGTAAGTGACTCTGAACTTGCAAAGCAGAAACTGTGGCTTAATCTTAGTACAGTCAAAGGCTTTGCATGGGGTGGGAGGGGGAGGCAAATAATTGCTTAATTTCTCTATGCATTTTAAGTGAAAGTGACACAGGTATGTGTCAAAATTCTGTGCACAAATTGATTTTAAGAGGCAAAACTCCATTTTTGTGACATTAAAGTCTGTCCTGTAGGTATATTGCTTTGGTAGAGATTTTTTACTTCTTACAGGAGATAGTATCACTCTACCTTCAGGAATTTAGAACCACATTGAGGTGCTGCAGACAGTGCTTTGAATTTCCATAATTACTGTTCTGGCAGCCATATTAATATCACACTAATCTACTTGGAAATGAGATTGAAGTTCAAAGTGATTAGAGAAAGATTCTCCTTTATTCAAAGCCTTCCTTTTAAACCTCCTGCTAACAGCATCACCATTTTATTTCTTTTGCTTTGGATTTTTTATTCCTGAGATTCTGAGGTACATAAAGACTTCTCCAAAAACAGTGGGAGATCAAAGTATAAACAGAGAACATCTGATAAGCCTGCATCTGAATTCTACGTTCATTAACAAGAGATCAGCGCTGAATAACCTGTAATCACATTGTAGTGTGACTGAAAGCTATTCAGTTTGGCTAGTTCAAGGGTTTACAGTCCCTGTGTAACCACAACCTGGCTTCCCAGCCTGTTTCACTACATCTTTTCTGCTAGCTGAGGTTCAGCTTTACTTTCCCTCTGGTCCTACTTTCTTGACAACACAAGAGTTGTATTTCACGGCAGGGTAGTAAGATCCTATTACATTCAAAACATTTCCTGAAAAACTATTAGTCCTTTCTGCCCCCAAGTTCTAGTCACTCTTCCTTGCCCTGACTCCCTCCTACTTAACTGGATTTGTGACATTTATCTCAGTGACGAACTGAACTATCAATGCAACAGCGAGAGCACTCTAACTTGTTTTCACTTCACAAGAATTCACTATCCTCTTGGGAGTTTTGTGAGCTCCACCAAAATAAATGTGAAATTAAATAAAATAAAAAAGACTATGTCTATTCCCATAAAAGTATGGTTTTAACCTCAAATCATCCACAAACTCAGATAAAATCCAGCTAATTAGAATAGCACTTCAATAATAACTGCAATGGAGACTAGCACCCAATATCATGCCAGGTGGCAGCTATTCAGTCAGCAAACCATGTTTACTGTCTTAACAGTGTACATCATGCAAAATGAGAAATTTTGTGTCTGTCACAGCCAGGGGAACACCTTGCCTGACTGAAGGCTTAGAAAAGCCATCCCCACTTTCCCTCTGCTGCCCTTGAGTTGGGGAACATAACTTTTGATTCCCTTGCAGATCCCCCCATCCTGACTCCCACAGATTCCTCTTAAAAATTATTCTGCCAAACTAGAATCTACATTTTAGTTCAACCATTAATAGAAACAATTTCATACTGAAAGAGTTCGGCCTCCAAGTCATTCAGGAGGAGAGGCTGGCACAACCTGGACACAACCATGTGCTCCTGCCACGCCTTATAGTGCTTGGCTGTCAGTGCTGGGTTAATTTGTGGGGGTGCTGCTCAAATGCAGCGCACAATGTAGTCTGGAGCACAATACCTGCTCCATTTAGAGTCGTTTCCATTCTTACACAAACATCCAAATTGTTCTGCGGGGTGTGGCACCCCAACAGCAACGATTTTGCTCCATGTTTATGCGTGGCAGAGCGGTGACCCGGAGTTCTTGGTAAGAGCCTGGCAGGCAGGCAGGCTGCCCCCGCGACACGGGCCATTAGCGGAGCGCACCATACACCAGCGTTCCGCCAGGGAGAGCTGCCAGGGGCGGCACTGCTCCACACTGTGGCGGGATCTGCTTTAAACAGCACAAGTTTCACTCGGTTTTTTTAAAGTAAACTAAGTGTATGCATGTTTTTTCTTCATTCACCTAACGTTTTTTGAATTCTCAAGATCTTTTGAATCCTCTGATATTCACATGCAATATCAGTGCTGGGAGGATCCATAAGTATCAATATCTGGGATGATATTTCTCAAATAATATTTTATATCACATCAATATCTGGGAAGATCTATAAGCTAGACCATTATCTGGAAACTGGAAAAAATAAATCATTTCAGAACAGCCAGATTCTGCCCCAAATTGACCATTTGCATTATCAAAAAGGAGTGTTTTTTCTATGAGATTAAACCACTGCATTGTAGAAATAAAGCCACAGTACTAATTTATGTTAGATATCTTATTTTAGACCAGACTTGGGCTCATATTTCTCTACTAACAAATTAATAATGGTTTAACCTATACTCCATGTTACAGGTATTTTCTGTCCTTATAGAAACCTATTAGCATTATTGTCACCCACGCAAGGATTACAGTCTAGCAGAACCCACCTCTGAGCTCTAACAAGGAAGGAGAAATAAAGTTTGCAACAACAAAGTGTACTCCAAAATAACTGTGTTTTTTAAGATTGTGAGGCATCTGGAGATCAGGGTTCAGTACAGAAGTGAGCCTTTTATGAAGAGATTTTCTCTATCTGTAAAGACCTATGTTTAGTTAAAAGGAATTTAAGTTCTGTGGACTTTGTAACCCCCAAATGTGAAGCAGAAGTTAGTACCAATTTCCCCCCAAAAATTAGGAGTTTAGAAATATAGGACTCCTGTTGTTCATCTGCAGGACGTGGTTCTATTCATAAATGCAGCTGATGTATTCTGGTTGAAGCAGATGTAAGTCCTGGGCCTGAATGTCAGGATCTACCATGTATGTATGTATGTATATGTGTGTGTATCTCCCCTTCTCTCACTATTCTACTTCCTGAGATGTTGCAGAATGCACACACTGTCTGCCAAGAGAAAATATTTGCAAGCAATTCTTAGATTTGTTTAGATATTAGAAAAAAAACCCTAAAATTATATTTTTTCATTGTACTTATTTCTTTCTACTGCCATGACTTAAACATATGAACACTACACAGTCACAGTGCTGACTAATAAGTCACAGACTTACCTCACTCACTTCCCATGACCATAGTTTCTATTACTAAACACAGACCAAAAGCCATGTCCTCAGAAAAATGAAAAACTTTTTATCACCTGATACCAGTGGTTATTCTCAAATTGATGGTGGTGTCCATTATTTATGTGTTTCACATCCTTCACTTTCAAGCCAGCCTTAAGCTCAAGGAGTCTGCACAACTTGGATTCTTTATGTATACTGACACAGCTCCTCTTCTTCCTAAACAGCTTCCCCTTCTCTACACACGAATATGTCCTATACAGCTTCTAGCTATAATCCTCCTAACCCTTAGCCTTAGTTGCCATAACAAAGATATATTCACATAAAATTAAATACATAATAGAGGCAAACTTTTCTGCAGCCCAAAGCATCATTGTAAGATACAGCATGAATTAGAATAATGTACCCGCTAATTACAAAGCTCGTGTCTCTTATCAGTCCAATTCCCTGTAGCCATTTTCCACTGCAGCAGCAAGTGCAAGAGGACATTCTCTGACTGCTTGTTCAGAAAACCAGCATGCTGAAAACACACTGCAAGCCAACAGTTCCATCCCAGGAACATTTAATTGTTACCCTTCTTCCTTTAAATGAAAATACACAAAACTTAAGTGCTTCTTATAATCACAGATATGGTCAAATAGCAGAAAAAGAAAAGTAGTTTTTCAAGAAGCAATTTTGCTTCTGGCACATAGCAATGGCAGAGGCCCAGATTCTTCTGTGCCTAAAAAAAAAAATCACCACCCACTGGAAGCACCAACTATCCCTTATCTTGTGCATTCCCTCTCTGTCTCCACTGCTGGGTAAGTGAGAGATGGATCCCCTTATGAAATGAGAATTACATGGATCACAGTAGCAAAAGCTGACTGTAAATGAAATAGTTTTACACAGAAATACATACTAATTATCTAGTCAAGAACAATTGCCATGAGGTTCCATTTCTGGTTTTGCACATTTCACAAGCGCAAGAGATGTGTGGTCAGACCAGAATGCAACTTGACACAAAGTCCCACACACAGGTGGATGGGACAGATTAGGCAGAGATGTGAGAACTCGTAGGCTGGTACCTGACACACCTTCATCAATACATTCAACCCATGAGATTCCCCCTTTGCTCCTTCTCTTTCAGGTAAAAAAGAATTAAAACAAGTACAATCTTAGCTGACATAGGATCTGAAATAATATTCATAGCAGCATATTCTACACCTTGATAAAGAGAGTATGAACCATGTCTGCAGTTTTGGAACTTGACTTTCTGATATGGTTATTTAGCTTCTAAAATTAATATTAAAAATAACTAATTTCATGGAAGAAACTTACATCAGGATGTTTCCCTTTTTGGAGGATCATAAATCATGAATGTCAGAGAAATCCCTTGGATTTTGTATCATGTTTGAAACCTTTCCAAGACTTGGCATTTAGGGAGCAGTTGAAGTATTCAGTGTAGATTACAGATTAATCCCTAATCAGGCATTAAAAACTTTCTAGGTACCTTCTTTAAAAAAAAAACCAAAAACAAAAACCACAAAACAACAACAAAAAACCCACAAAACCAAAACAAACAAAATCCCCCCAAAAAGTAAAAAACCATCTTCCCAAAACTCCTAAATTTCAGATCTTCCTATACTGTCAGTTTACCATATAATATACAATGCCTGCTTTCCATCTCCCACTTTGGATAGATCATATTTGCCTGGTATGAAATTTGCCTTGAGGTTCTGCCATAAAAGCTAGAGCCTAGTAAACGTGTGCGTACATTTAAATATTAACATGTATATATATATATAAATAAATATATTTACATGTATAGGTATGTAAGTATAAGCAAACCCATGCAGTCGTCTCCAGTGTGAAGCACTTGGCAGTGTGTAAGTTGCTAAGGAATTTCATATATTTACTACAATTCCTGCAGTCTTTACTGAAGGCAAGAATTGCCTTATCTTTAAGAAAATAGAGACTAAAC
Organism: Bombycilla garrulus; assembly: GCA_013400315.1. NCBI lineage: Eukaryota > Metazoa > Chordata > Aves > Passeriformes > Bombycillidae > Bombycilla > Bombycilla garrulus. The sequence continues at coordinate 1,040,982 of VXBU01008323.1, forward strand.
TCTTAAAAAGATGTTCAGAGGGGTCTAAATCACAGCTAAGCTTTAGTGTTTTATGGATTACCAGCCAGAAAGATGCTCTATGTCCAGTTAAAGATATGCTTCTGAGTGGCTAAGAACTTGAAGGGAATCTGTGCTCTAAAATCATTTCCAATATAACACTTGCTATCCAAATAAATTATTTTTGATGTCCTAAAAATAATAAAATTTTATATGGCCTGAGTTCTATATCACAGCTTAAAATGAATTTGGGCGTACCGGTGATAATGAAACTGGTAGTGACACAGAAAGTTAATTCAGTACTTCCATATCCAAGGATGTCAATGTAATTAATTAAGAGCTGACATTACTGGAAACTAACATTGATGACTTGAAGAACAGCCCCCAAAATTAAATATGACCAACAGTTTTAGCTTAACATAGTCTATGGTCTGAAAGCAGTAGGACAATTGAATCTTTCCTGAATTCAGCTGCAAGTTATCTTCACCAATCACTTTTGAAAACCATGTGACTTCTTGAGCTAGCATTTCAAAGTTACATGCAAATTTCAAAGTGGAATTCAGCACATTTATTTAGAGAAAAAAATAATTTAAGCAAGGATCAGCAAATTCATTCACAAGTCTGTTGCATTCCTCCCAAACTGGTTAGTGGATTCATCATTTGAACTTGATCCTCCATTTCATGACCTTTTTTCTGTTGGATCATAAAGCATTACTACCACATCCCTTTTCTCATCAAAGGCTATCTGGCCACCTTATGTATATGCTCCAGGAATAAAATTATACTACTAAACCTAAGGCAGTGCAAACAAAAACACACAGCACAGCATGTTTTCTTGGAGAGTTAGACATCATCTCCTTTATTCCCCTTGCTCCATCACATGTTTTCAGTCTTCCTCATTTGCCATCTGGTTCCTGTTTCAATCTCCCATGTCTTTCACTTGGCTTGTGGCCTGCTTTGTTTTATCCCTCCTGCCTTACTGAACAGAAACAAGAACTCACAGTCAACTTTCAAAACCACACTGATCATAGAATGAGACAAAAGGATTTCACAGGTTTTAAGACCAAAGGGGAACACTGTGGTCACTCACCTTGACCATCTCTGTAAAGCAGACCAAAGAACCCAACCCAGCAATTTCTAGATCAAGCCTGTAACTTCATCTGGGCCAGCAATGTGTCATTAGGAAGGATACTTTAAAAGACCTACCAGATCTGTGTGGTCACATACTTCAGTTCTGGCAGTCCTAGTAACCACAGAAAATGACAGCAGAGAGGCAATTGCTCGAGTTTATTCTGATGTTTACTTGGATGATCAAAATGAATGATTTAACAGCACCTGGATAGAAAGAACCCTGACAGTCCTCGAAAGGGAACTTCGTCAGGGAGCACAGAGAAGCAACATCTTGTGGGTTGATGTGTACATCAAATGTACAGGAGGCAGAAGAGCTTCCCTGAGATATTCTTAATCTGAGGCCTCTGTTCTTAACTTGTTTAATTAGACTGTTTTTATTCTTACTTCATTGTTCTTTCTCTCCCTTGTTATAAGATCAAGTTTTGTACAGTCAGGCCGACCAAGATACATAGATCTTATTCTGCATCATGCTACTTTTTTCAAACTTTAAGCATGTTGTTCTACTAAACAGATCCTTATTAACAATCAGTTCAGAGATGCTCCATTTCCCTGCTGGTGTCTAATTGCATCACAGCCCAGGGTGGTTAGAACTTCCCAGATTTATGGGCACCATCAATGTAGCACAGGGAACTGAATCAGATTAAAAGAGGCATGAGTTTTTTTCTTATCTTGAACATGAGAGTTCTGGTTCTTGATGGAAAATAACCACCCTATATACCAAATAGAAAGGATTTCAATAATTTAACTAAATATCTCACTTGCAAGAAACATTAGGTGGAAATTTGCAGATGGGACATTAACTGAAAGGTAACGTTCTCTGTGCCATACCAAAATATTACAATCGTCTGTGTGAAATAATCTATTGCATTTCAAATAAGAGATTTAAGACATTGAAATATGCCTCCTATACACTCGCCTAAGCTGTCAGAGGTTGCAAACACCCACATGTTTTAAACATGTAACTGATATGGCATATAAAGAACTGTTCACTTTTAAAAGTGGTTCGCTTCAAAACTTACTACCAAAGTTGTCTGTATTTATGCATGTGCATTGAAACACAGACAAGTAAAAATTACAATTTACATTTAAAACTGTTTCTTTAGAAGCTTCAGAAAGCAAGTACCTGGAAGTATCCTAACAGGTCATTAATCTTTTGCTTACATCGTTTGCAGCCTTCCACTCCTCACTTCCTTTACACAGTGGTTGTTATTATTACATGAAATAGAGATGCAGCTGGAGTAAGGTCAGTGCCAAAGGCAGATTGTGCCCCTTTCTTTCACCACATGCATTAGAGAAGGGCAGTGCTCGTAAGCAACATTCCACGTGCTCTCTTTGAGCACATGGAAATTACTGCTTTGGCTGAATTGTCTGACCATAGTGACCCAGATATGTGCCACATTTAAAAGGGACCGGATGTGTCCTGTGAACAGCCCATCCCAGAGATAAAGCTGTGGCTTAAGAGCTAAAGCCAGACAACAGAATAACAATCAGTGTTTTGGGCAGCCAAACTTTCAAGCCAGGACTCAGAAAAAAGAAGAAATCTACACTGACAAAGCACTGGCTGCCCAGCCAGAAGCAGCTGAAATAGCCTGTTCTGGTGTGGTGATGAAGGGGCAATTTCAAGAGCCTGAGCAGCTCCAGTCTGGTGTGAAAGCCACTAACAAGACATGGACACACAGGTGCTTAGAGGGGTTCTCCTAGCTCAGCCCTCTCACAGCTCACAGCTCCATACTGTGAGGTCTACAGCTAGACACTCTTGTGCTCATAGTAACCCTTCGCTGTGCTAACGTCAGCTGCTTCCTGAGACACTTGGGCTTGGCCTGATTGTCAAATTTTTTAGGCACTGCACTAATTCTGGGTTCTGAGTGATATCTCACAGTCCTTTCAAACTAGGATGAGAAACTTGGTCCTCCTTCATTACGCCCATTACAGCTGAAATGCAGCAAGGTGCTTTGAGTGGTGGAAAGCTGTCTCCCTGCATGTCAGGAGAGGAACCCATCGCCCCAAGGAACCAAGAGCTACCAAGTCCTGCATCTCACAGCAATCCCTTTACTTCGTTCTCTAGATGCACACAAAGCTGTGGAGTGCTCTGCTAAGCTCACAATGAGATGCAACAACCTTACCTTGGCTATACACCCCTGTCATGGTATGCATACATGTGCTTTGAACAAATGTCAGCTACCCATCATATCTAACCTCCTCACAACCAACACCTGCCTAGAGAATCAGCCAGCACAATTTCAGTATCTCCACACTGTTCCAGTCATGATGGAAAAAAACACGTAAAAGAAGCAAAAACTTTGAGAAATAGCATGGTTCACTTGACCACTAAGACAATAACAACACTCATAAACCACCATCACTAGCAGCAAAGAGGAAGAAAAGGGCACCTGCAAAGCAGCCGGAGTTGAAATACTGCTGTATTTCAGCACTCCTCTCTAAACAGGTATACGAAGTCTTTGGGAGTCTGTCCTAACAGCACCACCCTCTGGTAACTGCAGTAAAAAAAACCCCAACCTAATCTCTGCCAAACTAATTTCTAAATAATGCCCAGTAAGTCAGGTCACATTGTGACCTCCTCTCCATCCTCCACCCTCCAATTCCAAGCATGCCATTCCAACCCAGAGTACATCTCTCATCCCTCCCAAACTGTGATGATCCTCACTGACACGTGTTTGCCATCACCTGATGCCTACACTCCAGAAATCTTGGCACAGGCTTGAGATGAAGCACTGCAGCAGTTCTAAACCACTGCTCTGGCACAGCAGTACTGAAGACTGAATTAGTTACTGCTCTTGCGTGTCCTACTGTTCATTCTAACACAAGCTCAGTTTTGTCTTTGTTACAATGAAACAATGACAGAATGAGTTACTGCTGCTTCCTCATTATCATAGCTGCTTCAAGCATCAAACAGGAGCAAAACCTAACTTTAAATGCAGGAAGAAACGTTATCACTTTAGCACAGTTTAAAATATTCCACTACAGTCCTCTGCACATATGTGAAAATTTAAATATTACTGAATGCTGCACAGAAATTATGAAAAGGAAATGGGCTCCACTAAAGCATGGACACTAGCAACTACTGACCTTTCATGGAGCACAGCCAGCAGAATGAAAAGTTCAAAGTGCAAAAGCTGTGAGTACTGAGAGGTAAACACAGATAACTGACAGAGGTATGTGACTCTGTCTATAGCACCATATTACAAGTCAGCAAATGCGCACATTTTTATCATTTCCCTTCCCATTGCAAAGTCAGATTGTGAGGGACAACTTTCTGGCACAGAGGAATCATCAGCCATCCTCAGCATCCATTTGGGAAGTGGACAAGCTTAGCTATTCTTCAAAGCTTTATCACACCTGCTACTTCTGAAGAAAGTCTACGAGGAACGGTTGTGTAAGGCAGAGCTTCCCAACAGTTAGATTTTACACTTAAGAGAGACAGAGTTACAGCCTATAAACTTACCCTACACAGGTAGGAAAAAATAGATTATGTAAAACAAACACACATAATCAAAACAAAACAAACACCTGTGGTAAGAGAAAACACCTTGTTCCAACCAACATGATGTGTGCAGGCAAGGAGACATTCACAGCCCTGGGGCACAGCTGTAGTTACTGGAAAAGAAGTTCAACTCCTACATTTGGTTCATAAACAATGCTGTGTAACGCACAAAATACCACTTCAGAAATCAGAAAGGCAAGGACTACTATTAACCCTCTGCTAATTAACTGTGTCTCTATCTCCAGCTGCTGCAGATCCTGTCAGTATGGTACCTGGAAGTTTGGAAAGAGGAAGCCAGTGTAATGAACATATGCTTCACGAACGCTTAGATATTATTGAAGAGGTAAGAGGGATTGGGCTCCTAAACCTTACCAGACCTCTGCCCTATCCTTTCGACCAAAGAAAAAAGGTATTTCTAGACAGTGCCCATTCTTGACTTTATTCTTGTCAAGGTTGGACTGCTTTTTTCAGATGTTATAAGTTTATACCTATAAGTTTATACCATAAAGCCATTATTAGATATATACAATCTTGATGAATTAAAAAAAACTAATTAACAATTTATTCTATTTCAGCCTTTTCTAGAATGTTTACAACTGTGCCTTTAATCTAAAAATCTCAGAATCAGTATTTGTGAAGTTTCACATTGGCTTAGGGTAGATGTGAGTCCTGCAGGTGACTCGAAGACTGACAGAGGAGTTTCTCACTGACACTTAAGAGCTAAAGGAGCTCTATGACTAGGATTCTAGGAAAACTGTAAAGTTTGATTTTTTTCCTGGTGTCAACCACTCACAAGATACCTGCTAACTATTCTCAGCTGGGTAGTTCCCAAACTCCATGCTGTGGTTCTCAAATGGCAACATTACCTGTCTTCTGCTCTAGTTCCAGCCCTCTTCTTCCCACCCATCAGCTCTTCCCATCATCCATGCAGATTCCTTTCTTGCATATAATAAATTACATTTCTCTCAGAAATGAAAAAGAATCAAAACCAAACTAATGCAATGCTCCAAGACGTCAAATTCTTCTTTATACAGGAGTGCTCTGATGTAACTCTTGCAAAACCAAGTGCTAATACTGGGTGCCACTAGAGGCCAGCAGAACACAAGCAATGTTTAAACCTGCAATGCGCAATACAGACTAAATTAGCTGCCTGGCATTACAGGACATGAGGTTTGCATTTCCGCAAACACATCTTGTGTAATTCCTTCCACCTGACCCTTTGACTACATCCTTTCTTCATTTGTCTCCCTTGTTTCCATCAGAAGGTAATAAAAACAGTGGAGCACCTAGAATCAGAAGTCAAATCGCTCCTCAACATTATCAGTGAGACAACGCTGAATATCCCCACTGTTCCAGGAACTCCACTGACAGACATTTTTGATGGTCAGTATCTGGTCAGGTATAATTTAACTTGGAAAAAGGTGTTACATATGTTATTATTAAATATGCCATATTTTCTCTCTCAAGATGTGAACTAATTCATTCAGCTCACTGTAGGTAAGGCTTCAGAACTGAGGGCCTCAAGACCCCAATTCTGGGTGCAGTTTGGAAATTCAGATCTTAACAACGACTAAAGAGAGGGCTGGAAGGAAAGGAAGCAACTTACCTTAGAACAGCAGGACAGATGAAGTTACCTCTAGGTCTCTTAGATTTAAGATCCTGTGATTCTTTAGCTTCATGTGTGACAAAATAAGGCAGGACAACAAAATTAAAATATAACTGGAGGTATTGCCACTTTGATATCCTAAATCCAACTCTGACACGTAAGCCCCTCACACAAAACATGGTCTTGGACAAACTTTTTTAGAATAAATTAAACCACAATAGAAATTAGTTGGATAAGACCACTTATTCTACTCACTTTCTTATAATGCTCTATGCTCTTCACATCCTCTGCCTAAATATCAATAGTGCATTTACAAAGGTGAGGCACTCTTGGTGGAAAATAAAGCACCACATACAAGCATCCACAGACATATTTATGGAGACAGTTTTGTCAGTGCTGGGCTGTTTGTTCATTTAAGGTTGCTGTACCTGGGCACACTTACACATCATGTAAGTCCACTTACATGATGGAAGTGGGCTTGAAGTAGACAGCAGTAGAGTTTATGCTGGTTTTTGGTTCTTGCAGTTGACTGATAATGTCCTCACCAACTTTGTTATCCATTGAAGTTTACAGTTTTCTGTGAGGGGCAATTAACAGGTTAACAATTAAGTTACTCCCATGAAATGGAAGGGGGTATTCCAGTAGAAATGAAAAGTATTCCAGTAAAGCATTGCAGTGAATTTAAAACAGAAATCAGCACATTTGCAGCAAATCTACAGCAAGTACTACTCAGATGGATCTTGCAACAAGTGCCAAATTGCTCAAGAATTACAGATTCTTCCTTCTATAATTTTGTGAATCAAAGTGACAATTCCCCACTTTAGAGCAGCAAGATTCATGTTTTAAATGATCTTTATCCACAAAGATTGATCCTGATCTCATAACCAAAAATAATTACATCAACTCTTCTCTATACAGATACCAGCTGAGTACTGTGAAGACAGAAGACAGCTGAACGTAACAGTGTGGTTGTCATAAACTGTTGCACTTCTGATCATTTAATAAGCTTGTGTTTCCAGAATTTGTGCAGGGTGAACAATCCTCAGCTGTAGTTTGTCTTCTGCATTGCTGTGCTTTATAATAAAAAGGTATCTACTTTCAGACACTGCTTCAAACTTTGCATTTTGAATCTTTCAGAAGCCCTACTTTATCAAAACTGCCTTTCAAATACAGCACTGTCACTAAGAAAACAAGATCAGGTGGTGTTAAGGACTAAAGCACAAGCCAACAAAATTCCCTTAATTTAAAAGCTTTCTCCTTCCCTTGAAAAGAACTCTTGCTATTTGTTTCAGCCAACAAAGACAGATTTCCAGCTGCAAACTGCTCTCAAAACATGCTCAGATTGTCCAACAGAAATGAGCACATGGTCTGCCTTCGGACACTGCTGCCATTGACCAAAACAGGAGACCTGTCAGCAAGCCCCAGTCAGAATCCAGCATTTGGACACACAGCTACCATATTCTGTAATCTTTACATTGCCCTCCTTTGCCATGGTGACAAATGCAATCCAGAATTAAATCCAGGACATTGCCTTTTTTTTCCAAGACAAACAGCAATACAACTTCTAGGAAAAAAGACCTGCCTGACCCTTACCCAACAAAGGGAGCACACTTATATGTGTATGAAGTTGGGGGAGTTTGCACATTCTTATTAACAAGCAGTCTATTTTTACTGACCTCATTAGAACCACCTTTCCCCCACTTTGTACTTCTTTACGTGTTTTTATTTTGAGAAAACAAACTGAAGATATGTCATCCATGCCAGCAGGGAATAAAAATCCAGAGTTCCAAGAGTAAGAGAAATTACAACATGCAAAATGAAAATCCTGAGCAATAACTACAGATTACATGTATCATGTAAAGACAATTGCTCATCAACAGCACACAACTCCCAAACTGGTATTAAAATAACAATTTCTGAATAATCCTGTGGAAGAGAACGTCTGTGGAAAAACTAAGTTATATAAACTGAGTCATCACTCACATTCATCAATATGAACACCAAAAGGCACAGTCTGCAAAGACTTAGACACCTTTAATTTCATAACCTCTTCTTACATACATATATTTAAGGCACGATCCAAACCCTCTAAACATTAATGACAGAATCTTCGCTACTGTCAACACTACTACTGCCTTGGGACAGTATGCCTTAGCAAGAATGAAATGTAGAAGACATCTTCCTTGAAAAGAATCAAAGTAAAAAAAACAGAACTTGACAAAATTTCTTTAAAGCAGTCTTAACTAGACACAGAACCTCGAGGCTGATATCTCCACATATCAGAAAGTGGGCTAGCCCAAAACCAACTCTGCATACAATAGATACAAAACTTGCATTATAATGGCATTCAATGTTTATACAAAAACACCTTGAATCATACAACTGTGATTTTTGTTTCATAAAACAAACATTATTTCAGTATAATATAAGCAGAAAAGAAATAATGACTTGTCATTGATGGATTGCTGTGGGTGCTATACAGAATCCTGAGCAGATGGCACATAAACTTGGTATTTTGGAGGGGAGGGTGTTGGCATTTATTATTAACTACTACTTTTGAACTGAAGACATATGCAGTATTACCTTTTAAAATGCAATTGCTTTAGAAGAAATAGGTCATTACATATTTATTTAATGGAGAAAAAAAGATGCTTTGCAGCAAGTAGATGAAAATAGCAGCTTTTTATAAGAAAAGCTCAATGCTCCATTTAGTCATTTCCACCACACAACTTAAGTAGGATTTTCCGGTAGTCTCCTGAAGTATCACCCTGAAAAGAACCCAGAAAAAGAAAAGTTGAAGAACAACCAAAAGAGATGAAGCCACAGCTGAAAAACTAAGAACTTGCTTTCCAGGGACATTTTTGGCTCTACTTTTACAGAAACAAGCAGCAGAGTTTACATACACCTAACTGTGGACAGGCACAGCCCATATTTACTGAAGCCAAGTTTTGACCAAGTTCAGTCCATTAAATAGACATGGCCTGTTCTGCTTCTGAATGGCAAATTATAATACCAGAGCAAAAGAGGAACAGGGGCAAGAAGCAATACAGAGCTTTTCCACCAATGTCTCACTGCTTTTTACTCATACATTGGTGGTTACATGGCATGCAACTACTGTAGAAGAAACATTTGGAACATGCTTACCTCCAGAACCTCTATGGGATTCTCTCCAACCACCACCAAGTTACAGCCCCCTCAGTGTCCACAGCAGAAGGAATAAACAGGGACTTAACAGCTTTGGCACCCTCATTTAAATAAAAGTGGCACCACTCACTCTCCTCCAGCTCCTATTACCCTACCATTGGCCAGGCATCCTCTAGACTGTTGCTACAGCTTGTAATAGCAGTAGGAGGGTAGATCAACTGCTAAAGTATCCGGAGTTGCGTCTATTTGCAAAATCTTGTACTTTCAAGAGAAAGAGGAGGCAGTCCTTTAGAAGCTTATATTCTTCCAAGACATGAAGTAGAGCACCGCTGTTACTCAACTGGAGGACTGAGTGGTTCCCACAAGATCATATAAGGAGATTGGGATAGAGGGGTCTCAGAAACCCCTCTGGACCAATTTCCCTTTCCTTCTTTGCCTGTTAGCTTCCTCCCCCATCTCTAGTTCATCTAGCCCCCATGCAAACCCAAGCGCTCTCAGTCCTCTGGCCCTCAGCCTCCATGCTCCTGGTAAATGCAGCAATCCAACCCAGCCAGGTACTCTCAGAGCAGGTAACAGCTGTGCAGCACAAGGAGCAGTGTTTTGCCAGCAGAAGGGGTGTCATGGCAGGTAAGGTCAGGTCTCAAGTCTTACAGTGATATCTGAGTAGAGAGATCTGCCGTACATCCGCTTGTACTCTGCACGTATGTCCAGCAGGTCAACCTCGCTGCGCGATACCATGATCCGGATCAGAGTCCTGTCCTTTGTTCCTGCTCCCTGAAACAAACAAAGCAGCAGTGTAATGTACTGATTGGAAAGTATATGATACAGCACTAATACAAAAATAAAATGCCTGTTTACTAGCATAACTCCACTGATCTAAGCTTGAAAATAATTTGGCCTATCATGCTTTAGTAAATGAAATTTGGTGGTAAGACACTAATTTTTCTGCACAAGAACAGCTCAAAAAACAGAGGGGGATTGACAGAGGTACAGGGGGGGTCAAGAAATTTTGGTGAGTTCAACAGCCTACTTATTTATTTCTGCTAAAATTTCCTACTTAAAAAGTATCAATTTCAATGAGTTTTAAGCATATTTGTGTTTCACCAAGTGAAGATTTTTGTTTTATGTATGGTTGTATTTGTTGCTCTGTTAAGTTGGATCAAATTAGCTAGATTTTTCCAGCCTTTCATAATAATGACTGCATCCTGTTAGTCATCTGCCCACTGAAAAACGTAATCTCTTCAGCTGCACAGTACCTTCCCAAGAGCAGTACAAGCATTTAAAAAACCCCACACTGTAAGTTTATGTAACTTGTCACAGACACCTACCTTCATGGCTTTATATAATCTCTCTGCAAAAAAAGCTGGTGTGTTCTTGAGACACTTAACTACAAAAAGGAACAGAAGAACAGTATTACAGAAATCAGACATTCCTCCTCAGTCAGAACTCAGTAATTTTTTGAGTTTATCCGACATAGTTACATGCTTGAATTTTACATAAACATATACTTGATACAGTGTAGCTTCCATTCCTTCCATTAGTCACTGAAATTATTTTTAATCCAAACAGTAGCTGCAGTACAGTAAAGAACCTACACTGCATGGTTCAAAGCAAACATTTCTGTCACTAGAAACCTAGAGTGAAGCAGCCATAATGAAATTTTGAATTGTAATGACCAGATTCTTGTTTATGAAGTGGAAAGAGGGGATGAGGAGGGAGCAGAAGACTTGAAGGAACACATAGGTACTGGTGCTCCTGGCTTTTTAATTCTAAATTTTTAGGCCATGCATCTGCAAGGGGTGACATATTCAAGTCCTGCCCTAGTACAAATTAGGAAACCACCTACGACAGCAGAGAATATTAGGTGCTTCCTTCTCCCTAAGGGTGAATCATCACAACCCTAATTTTGAAGTCTTATTTTAGCCACAAAGTTCATCAGGACTCCTGAAAAATTTTTAAAATGCTTATTTAGTAATGACTGGATGTCATATTTAATTAGCACAGTTCATTAGAAATCTGAAAGAGCAAAATCTAAGTAAAATTACTGTCATGGTAATCAGGATAATGAAAGAATCCTCCATCACTGATCAGAATTAAAATCTATATATTGATGCAATGTCGGTTACAAGTAAACAATCATGCAAGCTGTGGTAAACTACAGAGGAAGCAGACCACACTTGACATTAAATAGCACAGTAAGGTATCAAAATCAGTCTCATAGAATCAACACAGAACTAAAGGTGTAAACTCAGATAACATTTTTCATAGCAACATACATTCTGTATAGGAAAAAGTACTTTCCTCAGTAGGAAAATGTAGATGAGAGATAGCAGTTCACCACACAACTGTCAATGATATGTACAACAGTATTCAAAAATGAATGACAAAATGAAATGCATGTTTCTCTATCACGGTATTTAGCTAAGACAACACACTTGCATTGTAAAATGTTTAAAGATGTTGTAAATTACCAGTTGTACAATCCAGAAAGCTTTAAAGAAAGCAAAATTAAATATCTTCAATTAGAAACCCCTTTTTTCCTGCAAATAAGGTTCACAGAACAAATTATGTTAATATCATTTACTGATATAGATATATGTGTATATACATATAAATAAAAACCCCACAGAATATATTTAATAAAGGGATTTGTGCAGTGAATATTAATGACAAGCCTTGCTCAAAAGGCTATTGACTTGTTTGCCAGCTACAGTCTCAGTTTTGAATCTAGATCTACATGGAGACCTATCAAGTCATTATGAAGCTCCATGAAATCAAATGGCTTTTAAATTCTGAGCAGTTTCTTTACCAAGACAATCTTTTTATACAAACAGAAAAGTCTCTTTTCCTCAAGCTTGGCTATTTAACAACAGCTTCTGAGGTGACAAAGTTTGAATCCTGGAAAAGGTCTGCAAATTAATCAGACACAATGAGCTAGATCCACCTTGGGTCATTAAAAGATCAGTACTATGACAGTGTGGCCAAGCAGAATAAGAACAGTAGTTACATAGTTGACACATGCACAAGACAGAAATAAAAAAAATGATGCATTTAAAACTGATTTTCATTTTGCCAAGATTTTGTTACAAACTTCAGTGAAAAAAATCTGTTGTGGTTGAACTAAATATCCTCTCCTATCTCATTTCCAAGTGATACAAAGTTCATTTTTCCTATTTTGGTAGGAGTTTTTGGGTTTTGTGTATGTGGTTGTTTGAGGAGTTTCTTTTGGTTACATCACTACCATATTCAAAACCAAAGAACACTTTTAAAGCAGGAGCTCTAGATATCATTGTATATTTACAGTAATAAACAGAAAGAAAAATTGAGATGTAAAGACAAAAGATAGGAAAGTGGTTCACAATGGTTCACCTATAATAAAGCATTCTAAATAAAACTACTGCACAGCAACTTGAGGCGTTGTCCCAACCTCATGGAAACAAATGACTGTTTCTGAAGAAACAACAGCAGACCTGAGGTAAGAGTTTTCACTCCTCAGAAGTACTGGGGGCAATTAAAAACAAAGATTTAATAAAATTGTAGCCACAAGAAATGTGGAAAAAATAACCCCTTCGCAATCAAATTTAAGTTTTCTTTCTACTAAATAGAGGTAGAGGTAAGTAATCAGATGGTTAATGCCTATATTTTACTGGATTTCAAAAATTGTCCCAAGTATTCCATTCTCACTGAGTCACCAGTTGGTACAAGTTCACTTCTTAAAACAGTGTCAATTATAGTTAATAATTTTCTCCGCATTTTAACATATGAAATTTAAATTCTGCAGTTGCCTGAAATAAAAAAGCTTCATCTGTCATTTTGAGGTGAATTAAGTGCCCCACTTTACTAATCACAAATGATTTCATGGAAAGCTCAACATAAAAAGCAGAAAATTGGAATTACTACTAAACAAGAACAAGATCCTTAGCTGAAGTCACAGGTGCCACCTGAGCCAGGTGGAAGAGCAGGAATGAACTTGCTAAGGTTGCACATACCTACTGCCAGCATGCCTTTCTCCAGGTCTCCAGACATCTCACGACATATGCTGCTTTCAATGTCCCGGTTACACATCCTCTGGTACTCGCTGAAGACTGTCAGTGGAAAAGAAAGATTTCAGCTCTGCAACAAGAGGTGTCACTGGAATGTGCTGGATGGCTTCATTTCAATGGCACTTCTCAGCTGGATACTACAGTGTACTTACACTAGTTTGAACATCTCAAGGATTAATACTGTGTTATCAACCATTTACATGTTATCATGCTCATTCTAGCTTGCCTAGATCTGTCCTTTTCATTAAAGGGCTAGACCAAGAAAGGATGGCAATTTTTTAGGAAAGCTTTGGGTCTCAATAAAATTAAGAAAATATTCAGGTTCTCATACACACCCCTTTCCTCCATATAAGTACCTCGCACACCAAAAGCACATTGTAAAAGTTATGTGTAGTTACTAAACACTTCCACCGTGACAGACTGATCTAGCACCTTAGGTTAGCAAGTGAAAAGGAAAGGATTGCAAGAATCACAAGTATGCAAGACTGAAACAATTCTATTTTTTAGTCAGAGGATCCTTTGAACAAGTATGACCTCTACCTACTCTGGTATTTAAGAAAGGTGATTCTTTTCCTCAGCAGAATTCACCCTGCTCCTCACTCATATCCCATTAGGCTCATTTTACAGATGCAGGAAATTCAGGCACAGAACAGTGCTGTACTGTTTTATCATTACACACAACAGAATCAAATTACTGTTTATACAGGACACAGTTACCTGCTCTAAGATGGGCTCTGCTTCTTGCACACAGAATGGCATTGAATTTGGATTCATCAGTACCTAGACGGTTCTCTCCAGCTGCATATAACTCCTGAGCACAGAAGAGAATTCACACTTCATTACTCAGAAAAGTGGCCAGGCTGAGCAGCTGAGTTACAGATTTGCTTCCTTGCAGCAGCCTCTCCTCTTTTTATACTTATTTCTTAGCCTGTGTACTACTGTGAAACAGGAGCAAGCAATAAATTGTAACTAGTTCTAACCTTCCTATAATATGCTATGCTTGCAGTCTTCCTAGCTCGATGATGCTTAAGTGCTCAAACACAAGAGCTCCAGATTATGAATGGAAGGGACATTGTTCAAAAAGTACCTGAAAATTGTTCTTCCTAACAGTCCTTACATCTAGCTTTTCTTCTACAATTCTAGGTGTGTTCTGGGACATTCTTGTGTTTTGGCTAAGGCACACTATGTAGGAAAGCTAATGACATTACTATTTAAATTACATTAGTATGGCTAAACAATCCAGGGTTGTCCCTTCGCTATGCAGTGAAATGGAACATACAGAAAAAGAAATGGGGCAAGTATTACTAAGTCCAAGTACCTTATTTGCTGCAAAACCCCAGAATTCCTTAAACAACAGACAAAGGCTAAGGCAGATGTGAATAGTTTAAAATTTAATTCACATATATCACCTCAAATCTCTTTGAACAATTTCCTTAGTAAGCAGCACAATCCAACACTTGAAAAAGCCCAAGACCTGACAGAATGAGAGGTAAAATATCCTATGGACTGTACTCCCAAGAGCTTCATCTCTGTATTGCACCTTCATGGCTCTAATGCTCTGTCACAGCTTTTCATATCTCTTTCATCCACTCAAACATAAGCACTGCATCAGAAGAAGTCACCAGGTATCCAAAACTAACAGTAAGCAGAATCCACACAGCCAAATTTCAGCATATTGAGTTGACTAGAGTTAGAAATGATGAAGCATTTCTACTGACCTGTACATCTCTTTGGACAATAGACATGTCAACATTTGTACTTTCATCTCTGTTCCCCTGAAAGAATGAGAAGACACAGAAGTGTTACTGATGGACTTTGATGAGCTGCCTTTTTTTAATAATTAAAAAACAAACAAAAAACAAAACCTAACCAAACAAAATGCACAGCACCTACAAACACACAGCAAACAAATTCCAAAATCCCAGCAAGCAAGTACCTGAGCAAGTGAAATTAAAAGCCTCTGAAAGTGTCCAGATGTGTCACTTTTTATTGCTTCCTCCAGAGTTTTCTTATATTCTGGAAAAGAGATAGTCATGAATCCTCATACAAGCCTGCTTATTTCCTAAATTCATACTATCAGTGATTAAGTAAGAAAAGGAAGAATATTTTGATGGAACAGATCTAACCTGCTTTATAGACCCTGCTGAGTTCCTGAATATGCTCATTACTGCGGGAAGCTAAGATTTCAATGAGACAATTTTCATCTGTGCCAACGCCCTAAAACAAGTAAAGGAGAAACAGTTCACATTCCTGATTTCTACAATCTAGTATAAAATAAATGTAATAAAATCGTACAGGAAAAAATTCAGGCTATAGCCTTGTATAGGATGTCAAAGCAAGTAATCCCAAACTCTTTTATCAAATATTTCATCAGCTCAATGATTTTCTCTATCTTATCAATTTGTATCTCCTACACAAACCTTTATAGCTTCCTTGATTTCATAAGCATCAAACATGACAGGTGTCTTCATCATCGCCAAGATTGTCTTCTCAAAGTTACCTGACAGCTCAGACTTGAGATCCTTGATCAAATCCTAATGAGAAGGAAAAACAAGGAAAAAATGTGTAAAGACCAAACTTGACAAAAACAAGCACCAAAAATATGCATTTTACTAAGAATTCTTTATGCACAAGCACGCACAAGCACCAGTAATATATGTTCAAAGTAAAGCTATTCCACTGAACACTAAAAGCAGCGTAATGGAATGTAGTCATTAAGGCCCAATCAAACAGACTACACAGATCAAAGAGTCAAAGTAACCATTTAGCATACAAACTGCTTTACGTGATTCCTGTAAATACTGCATGAAGTCAAGCATGGGTAAAAAGTAGAACTCTAAACTGGCCATGACTTGAGAACCATCTTCCCCTAATGCACCTCCCAATCGTTTTTCCCCACTAAGTCTTCTGACTGCCACTGAAGGGATGTAGGCTCTGATTTCTTCTTCCTTCTGCTCTCACAATGTACTTACCTTTCCATAAGCTGTTTTGAAGGACAGGATTATCTGCTGCCGCTGCTTGTTTGAACGACTTCCAAGACAATCAATGATCGCCTGTTCATCAGTTCCTGTACACGCACACAGACACCACAGAATGAGCATCACCTCACGTCAGGATTCAGCTTTCTGTCTCTATGTCATCCTGTTCTAAACCCAGCAGAAGGACATGAATGCCTTGAATTCATCTACAGTGTCTACTCTCGTGTACAACCACAGAACTTTGAGCTCTACTCCCAATCAGAAACGCAGTAGAAATACAAAGAAAACCTAAACCTAACTCTTGATGTTGTTTATGCCTAAATGAATTTCCAGTAATACCTCTGATAGCCAAGGACAATCATGTGTGAACTATCTCACCAAGTACACACACAGCAACAGAAAAATATCAGTGCTGAATGGAGATGCAATTTTACTTTTAACTGAAATGGAAATTCTCAGACTGCTCACCAAATCCTTTCATGGCCTTCCTTAAGACTTCTGCATCCTTCAGAGGGTCAAAACCCGGGGCATCAGTGATCGTACCTCTGTTTCCGTGCTAAAATGAGATCAATAGTGTTAAACAGTAGTAGTGCTAACAGCATATTAGTGTTAAATAGTGAAATACTGTGGTTTATTACTTAGGAAAGATGATCACTCTTATGAGTTTTCTTTTTGTGAGAAAAGTAACTGAGAAAACTCAAACCAACCCTGCCTTAAGCTATTTGTTAATTTCTAGACACAAACTACAAGAAAATGCAAGATCAAGGTTTGCTGACACTAAATCTGCTTTCCAATTAATTAAGGTTTGATGATACTGTATATACAACTGGCAATAATTGCTGAAGTTAGGAAAGGCAAAATTAATTAATTTGAATTCATGTCAAATCTTTTTTTTCTTGGATACCATGGTAAACCAATTTGTTTCAAATCACATTAGCCTATAATACTTGCATTTGAAAAGGTTCTCTCTCTTCACTCATATGAAGCTTCTTTTCATAACTTTCTTTGCAATTTTATGATAGATTTACACTAATATGCACAAAGAAAATGCAGTGGAACATATATACAGTCACACCTCAAAAGAAAAGCAGTGAATGCTCTTACTGTTACAGGAGTGACTGCAGGCCCTGTAGTTCCTGAATAAGAGGGCGTAGATGGGTTCACAGCTGGATAATTTGGCATGGGCTGCTGCCCTGGGTGAGTAGCTGGAAGTCCCGGATAGCCCATAGGCTGCTGGGCAGGCGGTGGTGTGGGCTGGCCGGGCACAGGGCCGCCCCCGTATCCTGGGTAAGGTGGCATTCCGGACGGCGGATTTCCTCCAGCGGGAGCGTACCCTCCGTACGAGGGCTGCTGTCCTGGGGGGGGTTGCCCAAAGCCACCTGGAGGAACTGGTGGATAACCCCCAGGTGTGGAAGGATACATACTTTGTGGTGCATTTGTCCCTCCAAAGGTCCCTGCCAGGTTAGATGCCTGCAATGACAGCAGTAAAGCAAGAGACAGGAAGGAGTACAAACAGCTGAGTTTCAGTAATGTGCTTAATACAAATACTACCTCCCTCCCCATCAACACAGAGATAGCTCTTTATCTGCAAAAGACAGCAAGCAGAATGGAAATATCTGCCTAAAACTTTACACCAAATAACCCCTTTTTTGCTCATGGCTGCCTTGTGTGATCACAAAGGCGCACCTGGGTGCAAGGACTTTAAGCAACCCTTGGCTGTTTAATGATGTGTTAGTAGGAGGAGTTCCTGGACTATATTTGGAAAGACTTCTGCCAAAACTGAAATGAAGCTATTCCATTCCACATCAAAATCTTACCACTGAAATCCCACCTCCAGAGAGAAACCAAAAGTGACATTTGATGATTACAGCATTGTCACAAACTAGCTGCTGTGGATATTGCCTCATGCACCCTAGATAGCTTGTTGCTCAATTTGCCTGCTGGCTGCCAAATCACTTCATTTAATCACTGGCTCAGAAAGACATCTATAATGCAAATATCCTCCTACAAACTGTATTCGTTATGCAGCATAACAGATTTCTGAAGACTAAAGTTGTCAGAAGTGTCACTCACTTCTGCTCTAGGAAAAAAAAAAAAATCACATTGGAAACGTCTACATTTTCTTCAGTCAGCGTAAAAGGTTTTTACTTCCATCTGTTAAACATCAGTGTTTGTAAAAGACTGGTGATCCCATATTCTTTTCAAGGACGAATTATTGATACCTTTAATTACACAGCTTTTTTCCTTACTCTGACTGGTCAAAATCCAGGTAATAGGCAAAATCCAGTCTGTGTTTGCCCATCTGAATATATTAACAGTGGATACTCTGTGTTAACAGTTCCCTATTTCTCTACATAACAAATGCCAAGTTATATTAGCCTTATGTCCATGATTTTTGAAGTTAGACTGTTAACAACACTTAACTAGTGCTCTGTTTTCTTAAAATAAGAAATAGCTTGCAAGTAACCATTTTCTTCAATAGGCAATACTGAATGCTTAACACCTAAGCAGATTAAAGGCACAGAATTCAAGTCATGAATGTCTCAGTGACAGTGCCAGAAACATAACTCTGCCCTTAAGGACATCACAGTTAAACACATAAAATGAAAGCCAACTCACCATTCCAGCCATGTGACTGGGATTGAACTGGTTGGCATAGCCAGCCACATTTTCCAGACCAATTGGAGGTGGATTTGAAGGTGGATAGGCAGCACCACCCCAAGGACCGCTACCTGAAATCAAACACAGATGTGCTGAAACAAGAAACTATGCCTTTTTAAAGTTCTTTCTACTTAAATTTCTAATGTAAGGTATTTTCAACACCACCAGGAAAACCAGCTGAAGAGATGCAGGGTAGCAGTGCAATTATTATAAAAACACAAGTCTCACTGGGTATTTCTAATCAGGTTAGTTATCACTCAATCTGTAAGTTCTCACTTAAAACAATTCTAAACCTATTTGAAGGTTAGCACTCAAGACTGTTAACACCATATTTTGACTTAAGAGCACCTAAACTACAAAGTTGTCTGGGTATTCCAGTAGGAAGATATTATTTCCACTTACTTTGCTAATTTGAGAGGTGCCCTCAGAGCACAACAGTACATTTACAGACACCAAAGTCATAAAACTTGTCTGTACACAGCAGTATGGTCTAACTTAAGACAGAATACTCTGCTGAGAAATAGGCTTTATCCTCCTAGATAGTTGGCCTTCTCACCGTACATGCTTGCCCTTCCTGAGCTAGCCTGCCTAACTCCACATTTTACCATACAAAATCCAGGTGAAATTTCATATGGTGAAATGAAAGACATGCAGGACTCCAGTCCTTTCTTTCTACCTTACAACAACACTAACAACTGTAAAGTTCAGCTTGATAACTAAGCAGTGGTTGAGCATCTAATCAGCTTTATGTTATTATAATTGCTACCCTTTTTAACAGCCTTTAACTCTTCTGTATGCAACCATCTGCCTAAGAATAGTGAATTAAGGATAATTTCCTATTTCTTTGGGGGATATAATTCTAAGCTGTATGAATGATTTCTCTCCACACTCATTTGTCTCACCATCCACCTTGAAGACTCAGTATTGACTGGACACTGATCATTGTCATTTATTGGATTTGGTCAAGTTAAGGCCATCTCCTAATGCTCTGTGCTTTATTCCAGATGAATGAAACTGGACCTTAATATATGAGCATATGGCAGAACAAACATATTAGACAAATCAGAATCCCCAGCCCAGATAAAACAGGACTTAACAAACAATTACAGAAAGCTTTGGGAGTCAAGGAAACCCTCCCAAGTCTCGTTCTTCATCCATGCCATGTTTCCACTCCAGACAGGACCACCACTGCATTTAACATTTAACATACCTGGGGCAGCTGGTGGATATCCACCTGCTGGGGGATAGCCCGGGTAACTCATTGCAAAGATCTGGAAAGTAGATGTGATACAGTTATTTTCTGTAATGCTTCAGTCATTATACCACATAACACTAAGAGGCAACATCTATGCAGTAACCAGTTACCAAAATTTAGACACAACCTGCACACTTTGTCCTGGCTTTTCCCTTAGAAACCTCATCCTGTTTCCCTCTGCTGGACTAATAAACAGATAGCTAAGCAGTTGCTGACTCACTCCTCACGCTATTTTTCTCATTTGTTGCAATTGCTATTTACTGCTTGCTTTGTATATTACATTGTTAGGGATGTATTACTTGATCATGCTTCCTTTACTGTGCTATTAAAACCTCCAGAAGTTCCCAGCCTACACAGAACTGTCTTACAAATGAAGAGGAGAAAATCATCTGACAAAGAAGCTACGTCTTCAAGTGAGCAACTATAACAAGTTGTTAGAAGGCACC
The DNA here is from genome assembly GCA_013400315.1 of Bombycilla garrulus. Taxonomy (NCBI): domain Eukaryota; kingdom Metazoa; phylum Chordata; class Aves; order Passeriformes; family Bombycillidae; genus Bombycilla; species Bombycilla garrulus. The sequence continues at coordinate 1,061,745 of VXBU01008323.1, forward strand.
TAAATGCAAACGCCTGCAGAAGTGCAAGGTCAGAGTAAGAAGCAGAAGGGATACACCTTCATGCTTGCAGCATTGCTATAAAATATGAAGGGTTTACTGATAGGATAAGATCACTAGAACAAATCGGGTCTCTCAAAATGGATAGTGCCTCTGTCAGCACAGAAGTGCACAAAGTCATAAGCTGTCTGAAATAGAAGCAGAGGTCAAAAAGGAAGAACAGCTAAATGAAGGACAAAATGAAAACTGGTTTCGGGAATACCAGGGTATTATTTTAAACAGAACAACTACCAGGAAGAATGGTAAAAATAACTATGAAGAAAATATGCATAATGAGTTTTATCTTTTTGAAGGTTATTTTTAATGACAAGTCACAGTCTATTTTTAGACTTGCTGGGTAAATTACCCCATTTTTTCCCCCCCTCCTCTTTCCCCTAAAGCACTACCTTTTGCATCTGGTACGTTTTGCTGTGTTTGGGTTTCAGCTGTGGAATTTTGTTTTGGATTTGGTTAGAGTTGGCAGGGGTGCTGTTCTTGTGAAATTGTTTTCATTTTGCATGATCACATTAACTTCCCTTTCTGTTTTGCATGGCTCTATTACATAGCCACACTGAAATGGAGAAACACCTTTTTTGTGTTTTTCTTTTTTAATAAGGAAATACAATTGGGAAATCTGCAATTTACTTAAAAACTGGACTTCATGTTGCACATACTGATTTAAATTTAAAGAGAGATAAATGAACTAACAGAAACCTCAATGAACAGAGCACACCAAAAGTTATAACCTTATCTTACTTCTGCTCCAGTATGTAGCGGCTAACAGAATCAATATGCGAATGCAGCCTCTCAGCATTAGAAAAGCAATGCCTGCTGTTATCCAGGCAAAGACTGGCCCAAACTCACAAGGCCGAGAAACAAAAAGCAAAACATGTCTTCTCCCTCTGCTGCTGGAAAAACGAGCAAGCAGCTTCCTTGCTCCTGGCACCTGGCCACACAATTGCCACAGGGAGCTGCCCCAGCCCCACGCTGCCACCTCCGGGGACGACCCGAGCATGGAAGTGCAGAGAGGCCAGCAGAAGAAAAACAGCATTAAAAAAACTCAACAGAAGGCAGAGTGGCACACTTCAGAGCCTAATTCAGATATGGGCTTTATGTAATAAAGCACGGAAAAATAAAAAAGAACAATTATTACCATGTCACTCAAATAGCAACCAAAGCACCCCCACAATCTAGATTCTTAGCATGCATAACGTCAATGTGTACATTTTAATATACAGATTATTACAACACTGAAATTAGTGTTATTTCCTCTGGTACAACTGTAACTATATTTTTAGTTATTTTTTAGCTTTATATGTAAATACAATAAAGACAGGGTATTCAAAAAAAAATGTAAGATGCTTTTTCAATAAAGCTTTAGGTACAAATTTAAGGCAAAAAGCTTTTTTTTTTGTATTAGAGGGTGAGAAGCAAAAGGATAGGTTTTGTTTTTCTTAGCAAGGCTGTTTTTTTGTTTTTAATCCCATATAGAATGCTCATTTCAAATTGGAAAAAACCCCAAGATTAAAAGAGCCTTTTGGCAATGAAAGCTGAGGTTGAGAAAAAACAGCCAACTTCAGCAACCTGAAAAAAATGTTCGTTTCTATATAAAAATGTTCCACTTGCTTCTTCTGAACGCTGTTATTTATTCAGGGCTTTTCCAAGGGGAATTTTTCGCAGACCGGTTTGATTCTCAGCAAACTAAATCTGCAAACACACCAACTTCTCATGTTCAGAAACTTCCCTGATCACCACCTTTTCCACAGTTCATTCAAGCCTCTGTTGGTCAGTACTCCAACTTTAGAAATATTAACATAGAAAGTTACTTTTCCCAACCATTCCCTTAACCTAGCCTCCATTTCATCCTCTAATCTCATCTTCCACACTTTCTCCTGCTACATCCACAGTATTTTACTAAAATTGTTTGTGATGAGCAGCTGGCCTGCTGATAACAAAGGGGTGACACAGGGAAAGTAACCGAACATATGGAAACCCACCCTGCTATACAAATATTGCGTGGGAGGCACAGGAACAGAAAGGTCTCTGTTTGCTCAGTCATAAAAAATGTAGTGCACAAGACAAGGGAAAAATCCAAACAACCAAACGACACACAGAAAGAGGGAGTGCCTTGAAGAAAATAAAGAACAACTACTGTCAAGGTTTTCTCCCCATTCCCAGTACTCAAACCCAGAGGTCCACCTCAGAACTTCAAAGAAAGATCTCAGGTTTTACTCCCACAATGAACATCGCTATCGTGCTTCACACTGCAAGCTATAAACCATTCAGGCTCTTGAGTATTTTTCTGCTGCTTGGCAAAGCTAAGAGGGAACAGACCTGCTCATAAAAGATTAAATCTGCGACAGACTTCCAACAGGAATCTTGAAAATACACTTCTGTAAGATACAGCACAGAAGGAGAGAACTACAACTCAAGAAATTTATAATAAAAATACAAATTCCATAATGATGGCAGAAATAAAGAAGAAATCTTCAAGGATGCCAGAAAACTTCTGTTTCATGGTGCAATAGCAGTAAGTTCAGCCACTGCACTCACACCCATTCCTGGAATTTATTTAGTGGCTGCTTTCCAGCTATGCCACTCTACAATAATTTGAGGACAAAAAAATGATGAAAAACCATAACCTTTATTTATTCAAAATTATTTGTTTAATTATGCCCTTTTCACAGGGAACACCGAGTAAAGTTAAACCCTTGGCCTTGACTCCTCCACAAGATTAATTATCAGGATATAGTAGACAAAGCAGCCTGAAGCTATAAATTACAGTACCTGCTCCAAGACTGATCCCTGATTGCAAAACCAGCAGAACAGAATTCATCACCTTACAATATCTTGTCGTTTTTCATCAGATATGAGCTGAGGCATCCACCCTAGTGCTTTTCCAAGACAAGGACAAACCACAGTCAGCACTGAACCAGCTAACTGCTATTTTACCAGCCTCAGCAAGATTTATCTATGACTCATGCATTGCAGCATACAAGTTGTTCTCTCCTGTATCAGTTGTAATATTTTTCATCCTGACATATAAAGATTCCTACAATGTTGTTTCTTCATTAAGTCTTCTGTGTATGTATGTGACTCCTGTCTAGCATTCCTTTCACTACGAAAAAAACTAATTTAGTAGAATGGGTTTATCTTCCAACAGGGCTGAGTTCATGCCACTCAAAACTCAGGAAACCTCTTTTACACAGATCTTATCACTCATTGTTCACCTTTACAAACCTTTACTGGACTTCATCCAACAATGTATATTTAAAGAGTACTAGTACATCATCCACTTCCTACAAAACAAAGCTTCCTTCACGAAAAACCCAAACAAACTCACAGCTCTGAATAGATGGTGGAACAGAAACAAACCCAAATATGAGGTTTTATTTTTAAACTATCCATTTGAATTCCTTGCTAGTTACAACTCAGGAGCTCTGCCAATTTTGATATGATCCTTCTAATTCAATATCATAATCTCTTTAATTACAGAAAATAATCTAGCAACTTTTGGACCTGCTGGGGCAAGGGAGGTGAAGGGGGAAGAGCATCAGAAAGAACTGAAATGAGATGCCATGCCATGTCCAACAAAGAAAAGCTGAATAGGAATACACATCCATAAGCCACAACTGAGCTGTAAAAATATTACTAAGAACATTCCTGTAACTTTTCAAGTGACAGAAGCCCTACATATATACTCAGGGCTTCAAAATCTAAAGACCTGAGTTGAGCTGCATGGACTTTCATGATCCATGTGCAGTAAAAACCTGAGTTAATTCCAAGAGGTCAGTTTCCTTTTGGATCCCTACTCTGCCCTGATTCAAGTGCCTCCTTTTGTAGCACACTTCTTCAGTACTCTCTTTCAAATATATACAATACACAGTCAAAACATTTATGACAGTACAGATAGACACCTTCCAAATAACAAACAAGAAAAAAACCAAATTAAAGTTATGAGATATTTGAAGAAGTAATGGAATGAGGTTGTTCTATTTCAAACTCATAAGTTGTCACAGAAAATCATTTGTTGCAAAAAAATATAATACTATACATAGCCTGAACTATGTTCTCAACTGACTAATGCCTCAGGGATTTATACTCCTCTATTGTAAGTTCTACTATGAAAGAATAATATTTTACACCACTAGTGCAAGTCAGAATATGTAAATATTAATTACTCCATGAACTACAGCAATGGTGTAGTATTCAGTACTCTAAAATAGTTACTAAAAAATATCTGATTGTTCATTTCACAGTAGCAGTTTTTAATTAGCTGCTGTGCCGAAGCCTGAAGCGCAAAGCCAGGGAGCAGCCCCACTGCAACAGCAGAGGCAACAGGAACAAAAGGACAACAAAAGGTTTCCATCAGCTCTGCAGCTGTTAGGGGTGCACAGGAGGCCAGACTGACACCAAGCTGTTCAAGTGACAACTCCCCAAGTCAGGCACAGTGACAGAAGCTGCATGGGGCCTTAGCTAAACTCCTTACAGACACACCCTACACTGCAGCAACCTCTCTGCTGACAGCCTTGGGACTCTCCAGGTGAACAAAAGGTACAAAGGCATCAATAACTTCTTAACAGGGATGACTTTGTCATTTTCTGGACAGGGAAGGCTTACATGTTCAGCTGTCCAGCAACAATGGGATGGTTACTATCCCTCAGTGAGCAAATGGACAAACCTTCATTCATTCCAGGCTATAAGGAATGACTCATTTTCAGCTGATTAATTCTTTCCAGGAACAGAATTACTCAAGAACCAACTTAGAGTAGTAAAATAGAGAAACAGGTATTTCAAAGCAACCATAAACAAGGAATGTGAAAAGAAAGCAAGACTACAGCCTTAAAATCTAGTCTGCACTTGAGATCAGCAAGTTTTAGTCCTTAAAGCTTACTACTAAAAAGTATTTTTTTCCCCCTAAACCCTAACATTTGTAAGATGCATTTATTCTCCTAGCTAATAAAAGACCAAATATTTTTAAAATGCTGCCAGGCATAGCCAACAAGCAGTTATTTTAACTATAGGTAAGTATGCTGTTTATTGAATAAGTGCAAATTTCCAAGCTTTAAGTTGTTATCTCTAGCAATAATAAAAGGGATATTCACCCTGTCTGCCTCAGGCAACTTAAGCACCTAATTCAGAGCAACTCATGAAGCCAAGGTTCAAAATCACACATGCTTTTCTAGCCAAGCCAGAGGTCTTTGGGCTGCAGGAATTAATTATAACAAGTATCACTTCACATACATGTCGGCTATATGGCTATAATAAAGTTTAGCACAAACAATGCAATAAAGAAGCATTAAAGAAGCATTCAGAAGCATTAAAATCCATCTGGATCTTTACTATGGTACTGATGTATTTGACAGTTCTTAAGCCCACCAGTAGTTAAAATCCAAAATCCTGAACTGGAAGCCCACCTCTCCTACTGGTGAACACTTTCCCAATGCCCTCAAAAAACCCTCACTACCCACACTTTGCAGTAAAAGAAAAAAAAAAAAAAAAACAACAAAAAAAACCCAAACAAACAAAAAACAACAAAACCAACCAAAACAAGAATTCCAAAAGACTTTTAACCTTCCCTTACCAAGTAAGACAGCATATTCTCTCTCAAACAGCACATAGGGGAAAAAAGGAGGCACCATCTGGGAAGAACTTGTTTCCCTTTCTTTGGAGATCTCAGACAAGAAAAGTGCTACTGACCAGACTGCACAGTGACACTGAACAGCTCAGGAAGCAGCCAGGAGCCGTGTGGGGCTGTGTACATTTTATTCAGCTGCCACAATCTAACGACTGGCATTGCTCCACACCCAGAATCTGTGACAGCTGAATAGCACGGACACAATTGCACACATACAAACAAAAAAACTAGCTGCCAAGCAAGAATCACACAAGAATGCAATAGAATTGTCTCTCAGAAGGACACCACTGAGTCCCAACTCAGACCCATAACTGATTCCAGGTTTACCCCAGTAAGGATCTAACTTCTTATTGAGATTCTCTTGTGAGTGCTGATAAAATCTGGAACAAACCCTGAACAACAATAGAGGCAATACACAGTAAATACCTACTGCTGTTCTTAGGTTTGCTTATCTACTTTACATTCTTCCCAGCCTGGGGAACTGCCTGAAGGAAATACAGCATTTGTGTCAACTATATCCGGTTTCCATTAAACTGGCAAAAGTAAAGGGAAGACTCAAGGTGAAAATAGGTGAAAGTGCTGCTCGCTGAGGGGCAAGCATGCAGCCTTTTTTTTTGCCCCCTTTTTTAGAAAGTCTTTTGCTACCTTCAAGAGAAACTCAAAACAAAATGCACTGCATAGAGCTGACAAGTCCCCGTCCTTATTTCCAACAGTTTACATAAAACACTTTAAAAATGCATCCAGTAAGAAACATGGTTCAAGGTTGTAAACATAAATGTATAAACAAAATAAATTACACTGGTGCAATTACTCAGTTGAATATTTAATTTAACAGAAGCCTCCAACCACAATTTGAAGCTGACAGAGACATTTCTACAAATTATTACATAGAGGCTTGGCTAAAAATAAATGAAACTTACAGTTTGTTCAAAAGTTCTACTCCTTCTGTAGTCACAATTAAGCCATCTGCTGTTTTCAATTATATCACTACTTTAACTAGAGCTTCTTTTTTTTTATAACTACATTGCTATCACTGAACTAGAATTAGGGCAGCTCTATCTTGGCACTGATTAATACAGTGCTATTGAACAGATCCTATGGAAGCTCCATCTTCCAAAACTTGCTAGAGATACAGGAAACATCATCTCCTATAATCTTCAAATCAGACTGACTTCTTGGCTTGATTTTTTATAGCAGATCAGGTTATGTATTTTAAGTTGTTATCTAATGCTACGTCTTTATAATTCTGACTACATAAATATCCCTATGAAACAGCTCTATCCCACTGCTGGTTTTGTTATAGCTTTCAGTGACTTTTGACATTTCATGGAGTTTTCAGTCTAACAATTAAAACCTTCTGGGGACTACTAATAATAAGCTAAAGAAGAGACAAATTTATGAATTAATGTGATTTCTGGCTACTCCAGAAATTTTAAGTACAGTCAGACTATATACTAAGGTCATAGAAAGGAGAAAGGAATTATGATAAATATCATAAATATTGTTGACATAAAATCATTAAGCACTCAGCAAAAATGTACTGGGGACAGGGTACAGACAAACACGTAAGCAACGCTCAGTTCTAGTTATCTGCTGCATCAGTGGGAGGAGAGTGGTCCACATGACTCTTAGAGCAACTCGAAATACAGGAAATTTTAGAAATAGCCAAGCTATGGGGAAAGCGTTCATACACTCAGGCTTTACAGCAACCACACACTTGCACGGGTTTTGTATTGTTTCTGACGTTACTATGGGTGTTCCGGTAAAGCACTGACTCACTGCACAGAAAATAACTGTTATGCTGGGGGAGGTATCAGGGAATGAACCTCCCACCTCCGACAGCAGCTGGGCTTTCCGGTGCATAACCCTCATAATCAGCTCCTTCATCAAAACACACTGCACCAGCACTTTTCCTCTCTCGCCCGTCTGTTTTCTCTCCACACCTTCTGCCCCAGCGCTATCTGCCCCCGTTCTAGGCTGAGATCCCTGCCATGTTTCTGCCACTCCCTTCAGAACGTTACCTCCTGACAGTTCCTCCTTAACAGGAAGAAGCTTCCAGGAACTACTATAAATATATTTAAAAGAAAAATATATTCCACAGAAGTACTCCCTTACTGCCCAGAAACATGATGGAGACAAGAAGGAACTGCTTTTCTGAGTTGGAAGATGTTTGTGCTGTTTTCTGTCATACATATAGCTACGGCAAAGCAAGAGTTTGAATAGTTTTGGTTTTAAGACAGCTAAAGTTACTTGAAGACACATTTAAAGATACTCGAAGTACATACGGTATAAAAAAAGGTAAAGTATACTACGAGTAGTTTAGAGAAAGGGGCCTTCGGGGAAAAAA
>VXBU01008323.1:1069805-1104844 GCA_013400315.1 Bombycilla garrulus
CTGCGAAATGGCCAGCCTACCATCTTAGGCTGCTTTCTTCTGACAACTGTACACATGAAGATTATAAACTCAATATAAACTACGTGTACAGGCAAAGGACCGAACTGCAACTGCAACAGCAAAACCTCTTAAACCCCATTTCCCAGGAAACAGGCGTTCCTTCCTCCGAGCAGCGGAGCTGCCGCAAGCCTTGACCTCCCCTCAGCCAGCCCTTGAGCCGCCGCCTGTCACTCCGCGGGCGTCTCAGCTGCTGCCGGCCCAGGATCGTGTCCCGCGGGGACAGGGGCTCGGCCCACAGTCCCGCCCCGCCCGGCCGCACCGGGGGGCCCTGGCCCCTCGCCCCCGTCCCGTCGCGCCGCGGGGGCGCGCTTACCGCGGTCCAGTGAAGCAGCTGCTACCGCCGCCCGCCCCAGGTACTCGCTGGAGCTTACAGGGCGGTGCCAGGGAGCGGCAGGAGGAGGAGCCGCCTGCNCCGGCCCGGGGGACAGCCCGCAGAGCCCCGGGGGACAGCCGGCACCGGCCCGGGGGACAGCCCGCAGAGCCCCGGGGGACAACCGGCACCGGCCCGCGCCGGCCGCGGGTGGAAATCGCGTGTGGAAGCCGCGCAACAGGTTTGACCAAGAGAGAGGCCCATTTTATAAAAATACAAAACACACAGTTATAAAGGTAACTCCACCCGCCATGTGGGCAGCCTGAGCTTTCCCCAAGAGCACAGCGTCACCTGAGGGACAGGGTGACATGGACAAGGCAAAACCAAATCCAGGAAGCTACTGTTCAAGCCAAGGTTGTAAGCGTTCAGCACAATATCGGATTTAAACCCAAAAGCACCACTGAGTGTTCTCGCCAGGAAATTTCAGAAAACATGCTTTCCAGACAAGGTGGAACACAAACACCCGTTTTTTATATATCATACTTCTCTTTATATAAAACTCGACAAAAAATCAAGACGAAGGAGATCGTTTGTGTCGACCTTTTCTAGTACAAGCAGTAATAGCTAAAGGCTTCAAGAAACATTTTTTTTTCCTACATGCATTCTTTAAAGATAAGTGAAGTTGCTCACATGGAAGCATTTAGAGAGACAAACTAAGAAAATAAAAATGAAAAATAAAAAGGACTAGCATTTTTCAATTAAATTTCTTTTGCCAAGACACTAATCAAAATAGCAAACACAGCATTATCTAACTGAACCACAGCATTATACAACTTGGGTGGGGAAGGAACTTGACTTTGCAGCTGGGAATTTTGTGAACAGGGCCCAGAACCTCCTTTCCAACACATATTCTCTAATATGCATGCTTATTAACAGGCAATTTCGTTTAGAATGAAGCTAATTTGGATAGATGTGTTATGCTTCTTAAAGGATCCTGTTCAACCACCAACAGCTTTCAGTGGAGGGACTGGGCTTTTTCTCCTCCCTACAAGTTTCACATACCACAATGGCCAATCATTGAGATACAATAGCTGTGATTGAACTAAAGAAAAGAAATGGCCATTTTCCCCTCTCCCTCATCAAAATTTTAATTGGCATGGCAGCGGCCAGGGCTGCATTCATGGGAAACAGCTACATTTAAAGTAGTCTAAAGCAGGTGAATAGGTATATTTGAATATAAGGACAGCTGTGATGGTTTAACTCCAGCCAGCAGCCAAGCCCCACACAGTCTCTCTTGCTCCCTGGTCAGCAAGATCAGGGAGAGAATGAGAAAGGTAAAAGCCAGGAACCTTGTGGGTTGAGATAAAGACAGGCTCATAGGAAAAGCAAAAGCCATGCAAAGAAATGCAAGAAATTAATTCTTCACTTCCCATAAGCAGGCAGGTGTTCAGTCATCTCCAGGAGGACAAGACTCCATCACACATAACAGTTACTTGGAAAGATAAATGTGATCACTCCAAAAGTCCCCCCTGCTCTCATAAACACAATGAGCACAATGTCATATGGTGTGGAATATCCCTTGGGGTCACTGTTAGGGTGGGAAGCAGAAATGCCTCACTCCAAGCAAGCCCAGCTCAGCAATAACAAAAACAGCTCTGTGTTATCACCACTGTCTTAGGCACAAATCCAAAACATAGACCCCCACTAGCCACTGTGAAGAAGATAAACTGCATCTGTCAAAAACAGCATATTAGCTTATTGTGGTTTAGCACAAATTATAAATTTATACCCAGATTATCTTAATCTTTACTGACAAAAACATTTCTCATTAAGAGGCAAAGGTAAACATCAACACTGGTTCTGATGCAGAGTGTAGCCTGATGTTCACTACACAGGGAGATGAAGAAATGAAGATATGCCCAGAATAGCTCAGGTGAAAAGAAGGCCAGGGATCTTTGTCCTCTGAGTCTGCTGGTATTGCTTCTCTTGGGAGTTAAACTCCTCTCACCTGTGTGAGCCAAAAGGGGCCACATTAGCTCTAACACAAGAGTTCTGTTAACCAGAGTAACTTTGACTGAAACAGGTTAGGAGCCATTTAGAGGAGCTGCTACTCCCAAAGCATTATTTCTTCTTCCAGCAGGATTAAAAACAAACAAACAAGCAAACAAACAAACAAACCCTCCCCCAAACCCCAACAAACTCATATTTCTGTAACTTTAGTACTGCTATTTTTTCATGTAGAAAAGCCCTTTGAGTATCAATGCCTAGGCTGGAGGGGGTGTATGAGGAAGCTTGTACTGCTGCAACCAGCCTGGTATTCATTCCAGACCAGGTTGTGCGCACTTTGAAGTCAATTGCAATCTTCCATAAGTTTAACCAAGGTCTAGATTTGGCTTACTTCTATGAATCCCTCTATTTATCCAGGCTCAGTGACTGGAAGTCTCACACCTTTGATGCTGCATTCATAAACAGAAAACTGGGCTAGCTGTGGCAGCACGTTAAATATTTGTCTGACAAAGAAATGATTCTACGGAAAGCTCACTACCTGCTATTTTCAGACAGTCGGGGACTGAGACATTTGCTTAACATATTTTATTTCTGGAAATGTTTCCACAGGAATAATAACCTCTGAGCCCATGCTTTTTGGGACCTCTGGCTGGAGTAAAACCCTCTTCCTGAAGAAACTGCTATGGGCAGTATATGTACTTGTCAGCATCCACTTAAAGTTTCAGGAAACCTACCAGCAAGTTTTAATATCTTTTTATATCCATTGCTTAGAGGTAGGCTTAGCTGAAATGACTTCTGCACTCCAGCTTAATTTCACCAGCCTAATTTCCTATTGCATTTGTGTGGTAAGAGGAGACTGCAATGTTTAATGTCTGCACTACCACTAGTCTGGAATAAAGGTAATACAGCCTATGGCTCAACTTGCTGTATGCTGAGGAATGCAACAATATAGCCAATTCATAACTGGGCCAGAACTTGTGATGAACTGTACAAATTATGTTATCAAAAGCTATCTGCCTTAGGCCTGGGTAGGTCTCTAGCATAAATGATTTTAGGTGAAATTATTTTCTTGCACATATCTTTGCATTTTCCCCCAAACCATCATGGTGTGAGCTTTGATCTGTGAGACTGTTAATCTGAGCATCTTGCATTGTTACCAAAGGTATTCAAATTAAGTTAAGAGTGAATTGGTGTGTTGAGCATGCATTTGTATGTAAACCATTATCCTTCACATGCAGAATATAGCCTTGAAATAAACATTTTCCTCAAGGAGTAACGGATGGAAGTGCTTTAGTTTCCATTTTGTATTAACAGAAACTTCTCATTAAACTCTTGAAGCATTACAATTGGATAGCTCTGTGTTTTACTGCTTGGTGGGCATAGCCTGGCTGATTTTGGTGGGCTGACACTTTGCCACATACACTCATAGAAGTCACTAGTTCACCCCCTTATGGATCAGATTTTCTATCATTTGTTTAGATTTTCTGCTTTGCGTTGTATCTTGTGTAAAATTGAATTCAGAACTCCAATCAACATTTAATTCTAAGTAACAGAGTAAGCCAACAGGAAAAGGAGCTCACAGGAAAGACTACATACACTTCACCTATACCTGCAGAGTTTAAGCTCCCAGTATGGGGAAATAAATAAATATCTGCTAGTATTTTTAAGTACTGCTGAATGCAATTCAGTTGGTTGACTGGACACCCCATCTGAATGCATTCTGGATGAGCCATTTATTCCTATGTGTCAGCTATGGCAATTTGTAATACCATTCTGAACTGATTGCTTCATTATTGTAAATGACGTTCCAGCCCCACAAAGTTTCTGGGTGGAACTTAATATGACGTAAACACAAATACCTACCTCTTTTTGTCTCCTCCAGGAAGTAGAGAGCAAAGCAACTCGGGCATTCAGCAGTATCAAAGAGTTTTCAAGCTATTAAGAAATTCTTATTGTAGGGTTAACAAAAAATTTTATTAAAGAATGATTTAACAATGGTGATTTAGCAGTTACTAAACAGTGACATGGTGCCCAAACACTCTACTACTTACCACTCTTCTAATAATTAAGCTAGCTTGTGTAGAGTATGCTTTAGACTTAACATAAAATGTCACCTTGCTGTAGATTTCAGATGCCAGGCAAGGGATCTCTTGACCTTGAGAGGTGGCCTTGGGAGGCACCCCTGCTCAAGGGGAGATCACCCACTGTGCAGCCACTGCCATGCAGGAGAGCTCAGGCGCAGGGCCGCAGATATCTGTGGTGTAAAGTGATTGGATTGTAGTCAAACTCTTCCCTGGTGGCAGCCATAGAAGTTTTAAACATGTGTGGCCTCAGTGCAGGCTGGCCCTGTTAACTCCCAGTAAGACCCAGATTCTTTAGGGGTGAAGAGATACAGCTTACCATAATTTCTCAAGGTTTGCACAGCAGGGCTGGCTTCAGCCAAGCCTATTTGTTGGTGATGCCAACAAATGGTGCACCACTGACTCAGAGCAGATGTGCCCATTACACCACAAAGTTTGGGAAAGGATTTGGGAAAGAAATACCTCAATTCTTATATTCCTTCACCTCTGATGTAACTGCTCCTACTTCTGTCTCACAGCAGTGCTTCTGTTCTACTCCTAAGATAAAAAGGTGGGATTTGGAGTCACTCACAAAGCCCCATTTAGCCTTGATGCTCCTTGATGCTAACCTTTTAGATCCTCTCATCAGCTTTTTACCTTTACTGTCCTATTCACTAGAACTGAACCCTCTCCTCTATTTTATGTTCCGCTCTCCTCACCTTTAAATCCTATTTCAGAATACACCATATTGAACTATTCTTCTTTTCCTTCACCTGTTATATGCCCCTCTTTCATATCTGTGTGGTAATTCTATGAAGAAAGGAGTGCCTATAGCTTACATGTATATTAAGTACATCAAAACAATTATGGAGCTGAAAATATGACTACTCAGTAAACATCAAGATCTTGGTAATATTAGCTCACTATAGGCCTAGTTTGTGACTTTAGCCTGTTCATTCTTCAAATTCCCTAACACTGGAAATGAATACCATTAATTAATCTTCAGTGTGATGATAAAAACCAAGAGGACTACATAAAGCTAAATATCCTACAGGTACAACACTTCCTTGTAACTATTAGTCAGAATGCAAAGGCTTAATAAAAAATTCTCAAGACACTGTGTAAAAAAACAGTTCAAACTGTAGTTAAAAGCGTAGCTTTTCAGAGGTTCTGATCATTAATGCCTGTGGGGGGTCATCTGTGCATAGCAAGCTCTGAGGGGCTTCTTCACCTCACTAAAGAGATGGGTCAGCATCTCCTCAAACCATGCCTCCAGGTGCAGCGGCATCCTGCTATGGCAAAACAGTTCTTTGGGATATAACTCTTGGAACATAATAAACCAAGTCTCATACAGAGAAGGAGCACAATCTTCCCATGACTCAGGCCTGACTCACCAGGAGCCTTTTCCACATTTAAGGAAAACCATGTCATTCAAGCCATCTTTAGCACAGATGACCTTTTAAGCAAGATTGCTCAAAATATTTTGCAACTACTAAGAAAAGCAAGCACTAAAAGTTTGCCTTTCACAGCCCAACCTTGCTTGCAGGTAAGCACCCCAGCCACAGACTAGGGATCAGATCCTGACAGAGCTGGACAACTCGGTACTTAACTGAAATTGAACAGTCAGATTTGTGTTTTTGGTATTGACAGCAACTAGGCAGCATTTGTGTAAAAGGAAGAAGGTAAATTCAGATCTGAGTAAGCATTTTTCCAACAAGTACTGCCCACCTAGCTGATACTTTGAATCAGCACATGCTTCTTTGCTTGCCTTCCAATTGCAGGGAATTAGAGTCTCCTGGTGGTGTGGGAGTGCACTGTGGTACAGCCTTGGGTGGCACAGGTCCCTCTGCAGCCAGCACCCCAACAGCTTCCTTTCCCTGCAGCTCTGCAAAACACAGGCTCCACTGCAATGGTCAGCCCCCATTGCCAAGGAATTCTTTTCTTCTTTCTCCAGCTCAGTCAGTCCTAGGCGATTTGTTGGCCTCAAATGCTTTTTGGTTTGCTTTTGTTTTTTTTTGTTTTGTACTACTTATCCTTATTTTGAACCCTGCAAAACGCCTTTGATTGAAGTTTTAAGGAAGGGAGCCTCATTGCATCCTGAACTAGACTTACATTTTCATATTTAGAAGCAATAAAAAAAAAGGAATTGTTTTCCACAAAGCAGCTGCCATTCGCAAAGCCTATTATCTGAGCTGGCTCAAAGCACAAAGGAATGATAGCTCAGTGCTAACATTTAAGATTCAGAACTTCAGTCTATTTTAATACATTCCATGATGAGTCAGAGCCCTCTCCTAGAAATATGGAAAGGCACTTTTTCTTTTCTTAAAATAGTTGTGCTATTTCCCCACAGAAATAATTAAGATCCATAAACACGAGCCACTGATATTCCTGCTTCCTTCAATTTTAATTTGCTTATACAGCAGAGAACACAAAAACATGTTAGGAGAAAATATTTAACAATGATGCTCAGATGTAAATACACCAGAATTGTGCAAGCATCTGAGTTGACAGTTCAGCTGCAGATTGTGGCTAGTTAGATCTGTTTGATTGTTCAAGCACAACATCATTAATCAAATTGCTGAGATTTCACAAAATTAAAAAATTAAAGTATCCCAGGAAGATACACGCACACAATAATTCTCATTTATCTCTCAGTTACCCATAGATTTGCCAACAGAGGGAGTCCTCCTACTGTCTACCAAAGCTTTGTGGAAGTGAGTGCCCCTACTGAGCAGCTATCACCCACTAATAGAAAGGAGTCACCTCAGGGTATTTAGCAAATCAAAACATGGGGTAATATCAGACATCCAATCACTAGAAGTGCACTGGAGGATTCAAGTGGCCGTTTGTGTTATTACAGCAATTATATCTATGGGCAGAGCTATGAAATATCTATGAGAGTAATTACTCTTAAATACATTGAGAAGAATTAGGCCAGATAAACATATAGCTCCCCTATGTCTGCAAATCAATGTTTAACTGTAAAACTCCTATGAGTTCTTTCCTGTTGTTGCAGTCATAGCTTGTCAAACAGCAACTATTCAGGCTGTGGATTGGAGGAAACAAAATAATTTTAAAAAACTACCCCAAAATCAGAAAAAAAAAACAAAAAAAAAAAAAAACAAAAAACCCCAAAACAACAACCCCACCAAAACCCCCCAAGACTTTCTTCTACACTGTGGTTTCCTTAAAGGATCATGTAATTTTAATCTAACTTGTATACAGTAAGACCTTCAAAACTTCACTTGCTTTTTCATCACTGAATGAACCAAACTTTCTTGTGAACTATGAAAATGTTAATTTAGTTTAATAGCCACTGTTTGGATCATTATGGCTTCTGCTGCTGACCCCTTACTGGAAGTGCCAGTTCCCTTATGACTTGATGAAAGGATTTCAACAGCTGATCTGATAACGACCTGAATCATGGTCTAGATTAGCTTGGATGCAGCACTTCAGTGCATTTAGGGGAAAAAAAAAACCACAAAAAACAAACAGAAATTATTACATCAAAGTAAACACTTTACAACTACAATATATTGCCAGGGCTAACAGTTTTGTGAAATATTAAGTAACCAAACCAAGAACTGAGCAGCAATCAGGTATGGTGATTTATTAGCAGTAGCATAAGGACAAAAACATGATCGTGTGTGTGCAACAGAAACTCCTTCCTTCTCAGAGAAATTGCCATTTTTATGGCAGTCAAGACTGAAGTGCTTTTGAAGCAATTCCTAATCCTCTGAGTTTTCTTACATATATAGATTTCAACTTGATACATCCCAGTGAGTCTTTTAGAACAGTAAAACTACAAAACCAGTATTACCTGCATCTGTTCCATCCCCTTTTGTTCTTTTACTGGGACACAGATTTACACTGAGATTCCAGCAGCAGTCCTAACCTCAAGCAATTATCTTCTAAAGTGACGTCAGGATAGGTAAACCAGTGCCAAGAAAATGGAACTGCAACAGAATTGAGCCTAATTATTGATGGGAGTAAAATTAAGATTTTTTTTCTTCATTTTCAAATAAGTTCTTTTTTTTCTACTTGTTGTTAACACTGCAAACACATCACCTTTGCAAGTTTTAAAAATCTGGCCATTTTAGATAAACATTCCAACCTTTTAAGTGTTTACAGACTAAACTGTAGAGCTAAATGTTTATGTTGCACCAAATAATTTCAGCTTCATATTAAACAGAAAGACTGCTAAAGTAATATTATTTCAGTCAGTAGGTGAAGACACATGCTACTGAAATAACCAAAATTTTAAAGGAATATTTTAATACTAGTCCATCCATTAATATTTAATACATCTCTAAGTAAATGGCTTTATAGTTGGAATATATAAAATTGCCACAGATTACAGGGTATCTAATTTTAAACCTATTCCCAGACCCTTTGAAAACATTTATTATAGCCTTTATCTTCTATGAAAACTAGAATAGCATTTTGGGTTTCAAATAGTATGTTCCTCCCCTAATTCTAGTTTAATATGAATTAAATCCTTGGTGCGGCCTCAGATATTGACTGGAACAGGGTTTGGATCCTATTACTGTACCTGTGCAGGGCAAGAGTTTACCCTGACACATGTAAAACTACATAGAGCAGAGAACTGGTCTGGTCCAGAAAAGAGAATTTCTGGACCAAAATATCTGTTCTTAATCAAATCTCCTCTCAGTTTTCAATAACAATCTAGCTGTTAGCTGCTAAAATTAATTTGAATCATGCCTCTCTCTCCTTGGTATTTACATTTTTCTTACTCTTTGGGGACAGCAACCATATCTAACAGTGTGTAAATCTGAAAGTATGTCATTCACTCCAAAATACCATTTTGCTTGCAATATGAAAACAAGCTGGGGTATAATATTGCTTCTAAGAAGAAGAAAAACAACATGAAGAGAGTTGCACAGTGGCATCAGTTTGCAGGCTGTGTTATTAGTTGCTCAGCTGCTCATATAGAGACTTTCCACGTCAAGGCAACACAATGCAGATGAGGATATTTCTTAACCTCTGTGGTTAATTTGTACGTTTCCATTGCATTGTGAGCTTCAGCTGGATGCGTTTTCCACAAGGTCAGAAGAGTTTGCCCTGGATCGGCTCCTCTGGGGATCATACCATTACATGTTTCCTGTTTGCGCACAACAACACAGTAAGCTTTTTCAAAGACACAAACTGTATGCATAAGCCTTCTCAGCAGAGTTACCACTGTACTACTGCAAGAGTAAGACAGTACAAAGGAAAGAACTCTTGACCAAAACCTTTCCCGTCTTTCTATTGAGTCCTTCAGAACCTGAATTCAAGCTCACTGCTCTAACAAGTTGAATTCAAAAAGCAACCACCTCAGGATTTAACTCAGCATTTAAATTCCTGAGTGTAAAGTAATCAAATATAGCATTTATGTTTTGTCTTTTGTCCATTGCTTAAGCAAGTCAGTTTTCACTGCATCAGAGCAGTTGCATTAGCATTTGTCAAGTCTGGTAAGGTGAAGTTACCTGAGGCTCAGAACAGGTACACCCTTTCTAATGAACCCAGAGGTAATCGGGCAGCAGTTCCTGAAATAGCTGATAAAAACTGGCATCACTATTCCTTTTCACAAACAGCTTCACCTATGCTTAAAACAGGTCCTTACCCCAAACAAATTTTTGAAAGCTCTAAGTTATTTAGAGGTTGAAACATGTCAAGTGATTTACACTATGATGTATTGAAGATACATTAAGTGTTTTCAAAGCAACTAACAATCTGCAGGAGTTTTCTGTTAATATGTTGTATTGTAAAAGGACCTTTTAAAAGAGATGGCAACAATAAAAGCATGGAAATTACAAAGGGAAATGTAAAGGAAACGACTATCAAGAAACACAGGTTTGTGTTTTCTTAATCTGTTCAAGTGGAGATGCAATATAGACACCCATTTGAAAGTCCTAGTTATGATCTATGAAACTGAAGAGAGTGCTGTAATTTTAAGATGGTTTATATCAGCTAAGTATCACTGAAATTATTTATACCTGAAGACTTGGCATAGATCTCCCTTTTTCCCAGACTGCTGGAAACACAGCTTAAAACAGAACATTGCATCCTTCGTGCACATTTCTATTGCTGTCTGGCCACAGAGCATCTTTGGAACTTCTAAAAGATGAAAAAGAAATTGTCTGAAATGGTTAGGTTTGTCCCGACATGATCTTAAAATAATGCCATTCTCCATACAGGAAAAAAATATAAATGAGGACTTTTTGACTAATTGATAGAATCCAATAATCCTCAAAATTGGGACTGTTATTCATAGCTCACAAAACTTGACTGTGAGAAAATGCTTGCAGTATGTGGAACAGAACAGCAGGAGGGGATCAAGACAGCCTTCATTATTGGGAGCTTCAGCCAGCAGGGAATCCCAGGCATACCAGGATTGAGATGGACGCTGCTGTGTCCTCCCTCTCTTCTGGTGATTTCTGCATTATTATCACCCCAAAGGAAGCGCTGCCTTGGAGGAGCCTGACTTGCCTGCTCCTGCAATCAGGAATAGAACAAACAAAAAACGATGAGCCAGAAACACTGCATTGTACTGCATGATATTGGTATATAAACTTAACATTTGGGAAAACAATTCAAAGGAAAAATTTAAGAAAATACATAGAAACATCATCATTCCTTTCTGGTATTTCCAAGGATCCTGGCAACATACTATTCCCTCACTAAGCCGGTAGGCTGTTTCAGCTACAAAGATGGGCCAGCTCACTTCACACACAGTGAAAAACAGGTATTGAGTACAATCTGATGCCTGCTTGAAGCCCTCAGTGAGAGCTGTGGAGGAAGATCCATAAACAGTGTGCAGGGGCTGCTTGCATGAAATTCAGTACAGGACTAGAGCTGAATTCTCTGTTCTATCAGCTGTTGGTAGCGTGCAAGACCCCAGCTAGTGAG
This sequence comes from Bombycilla garrulus, assembly GCA_013400315.1. NCBI lineage: Eukaryota > Metazoa > Chordata > Aves > Passeriformes > Bombycillidae > Bombycilla > Bombycilla garrulus. Next base: position 1,081,152 of record VXBU01008323.1, read on the forward strand.
CTCAGATCAAGCCTCCACAGGCACATGCTCACCTCTTAAAATAGTACAGTCTGGCAATAGATTGTAAAAAGGCAAAGATACACATGCTATAAAACTTAATTACCATTGCAGCCTGTGTCATGGGCTGCCATTGCACACAACGCAAAGTAAAGGAAGGGTTTTATCCAGGACTCTGACAGCTCAGCATGGTGACTTTTCACCCTTGGAGTACCCTGAAAAAGTATATCAAAGGAGAGATTTCTATCTATTTTCCTATAATGAAATATTTTTGAAGGAGTGAGATTACAGATGCTAGAAGAAGGGGAACACATACCATTGATTCATCTAATTGTATTCCATACCTAAACAAACCTGATCTCAACTGTGCATTTATGCATGCTCCACCCAAACTACTCTGCATGTGAAAAAAATATTCCACTGCCTTCATCTTTGCAGTCTCATAGCGTTCACCTTCAGCAGAGTAGAGGAAGTTCCCTTTCCTGACTACAACCTGAGAGTCTCTGTTATGCCACTGTTTAATTACTCACTTCACTCTCCAGTGTTTGAGTTCACCAAGTATTTGCTGGCATTCACTGTGAATTCTCTGTAGGGGGACTTCAGTTCCTTGATGGTTTGAAAAAAATTACGTTCTCTATTCACTACTAATGTACTATATGAAGTTCTAGCTCTGCTCTGCACATATTTTCTAGTCTGTCCCTATTTCCCAAATATAGTAACTTGGTACTGACTACCAATTAAATGACCAGTTTTGATCACTATCTTCTGCATCTACAATCCCAAGCTTGCATCATACATGTTTCCTTGCCAGAAAATTGACTAAACCTGTGTATGCTATGAGTTTATTCCCACTCTCCCATATTTTTCAGTTTCCAACTATCCTTCCTTAAAATAATGACACCATATAAGATGCATGATCTATAGCAAAGCAATTTTTCTTATTTCTTATTCAGGGATTGCATTTCCACAGTTATTTCTCAGCCCATTTTAACATTTACAGTTTCTCTAAATCTGATCTTATATTAACATTTTACTAATATGCTGCTCCTATTTTCTTTTACAATAGGCTCATGATGTACTTTCAATGAATGTATTTAGATCAGCAGCTCATCGATGTACATGAGAGTAAAAAAAAAAAAAAGAAAGCATAAGCATTTGTTCAGTGTTATCTCCCCCTATGCCTTGCATTTGCAATCTATTGCTTCTAACCCTGAGTTCAACTCTAAATTTATTACACTCTGGGCTTTTAAAATTTGTTTGAAGCTTATCAATTGAAACTCTACCTAATACAGGTCCTAATAGTGGAAAGTTAAGAAACAGTTTACTTACCATCGGTGTCAAATTAGACTCTCACTCCTAACCTCTATAGCCAGAAATAGAAGAACTGAGTAACTTGATTTTTAAAATCTTTTTTCTAGGATTTGGGGAAAGGTGGGGGAAGGCTTTAGTAGTGCAGCCATTTTACCAGATACAAGTTATTAACAGGAATTGCCTACCTTATTATATACATATATATGTGAAATTATTTTAGAATAATCTAGTATTCATATTAGCTACTAGTGTGTAAGAGATTGACATGAGCAAGTCACATAAAACCTAAGCTGAATTACATAGGTAACTTCTTCAAAATATCCCACAAAACACTTCCTAATGTGTTTGAAGAAAGTTTACATTCAAAATCTACTTGGATTTCTAGTCAGAAAAGGCCCACTGAAGTAGAGGAACTCTCCCCTCAAGATAACCCTTTAACAGGCTCTTGCTCAGAAACTGAATATGCAAAGGGATAGGAATAGAGTGGCAGAGAATGCCTGCTTAGAACAAGAGAAAATAGCAGCTGCTACTATGACTGCAATGCACTTGTGCTTGTAGGAGAGCTTGAAAGTTGCAAGGGACTAGAAAGCACTACTAACTTAAGAAAAATAAAAATAAAACTTCTAATTCAGTACCTAATTTTGTGTGCTTAATTTTAAGTTCTGGTGAGGGATCAGCTGAACACAATGAAACAAGGACAGCCTAAAGAGAAGCACAGATTTAGATGGGATTTTGAACAGGGTTCTAAGTCTACTTCCAAAGGCAAGTGAGCTCTTACTAATCCTGTCCTTAATAAATTATCATTTAAATTGACACAACTACTGATCCTATTACTGCTTAAGTACAAAAGCCACTTTATATGTGTAATAATTCCACAAGCACTGAGACGTCCATTCAACAGGCCATCTAATGTCTGCAGTTCAAGACTAGGGCAAAGCACTTCTGGCAGAAAAAAAAAATTAAATAAAAAATTTCAGTCCCCAGCGTAATTGCACTAAACTGATAATTAACTGCTTAACGTGGTGTATAATGAAAGGTCGAGGGTAAGGTGAAAGAGATGACTTTCACCTCTGCTACAATTTGATAGCAGGAAGATTGCTTTAGAACCTACAGATTTATGTAGATTGTTGGTTGAAAGGGAAACATTGTGTGGATTTCTATGAGGCTTCTGTGAGAGGCAACAAAAGTTGTCCTTTCTGAGAAATGTACCCAGAATGAGAATATCTCCTGCTGGACAGCTTGGACAAAGAGCTGGGACTGCCAAAAGCTGTGGAAAGCTGCCAAAGGACAAGGAAGAAAATAAAGCAACAGTGAAGTGGTAACATTTTATCAACAAAATCTTTAGGGTAGGGAAAGGCAAACTTACAAATACCAACAGTCACCGTATCTGAACACCCTGAAACAGGAAAGAGCAGAAATTCCAGCTGGGAAGCGCAATAAAAGATTTTGCGCAGGAAATGGGGAGATCACATTACCATCAAAATGTTGATTTTCAGAGAGGGCCCAGATAGACAATAAAATGGTTACTAACAGTCCTATAGCTCCTTTTAATACTATGAATAGCAAAAAATGTAACATCTAACCTGCAAGAACGCTTATGGATCACCATCTGCAAGCAGCAGGAAATAGTCACACACTTCACTCACTGAAGTGAGATGCAAGGCATGCCAGTCTACAGACATTTTCAAGTAACATTTTGCTGACATTCACCAATATTGAGCTTTGTTCCATCATTTCCTGGGTTAGAATAAAATTTGCATCAATTATTGCATAGAAATGATAAGGCTGAGCAATGCAACTCCTATAGAAGACTACAATCTTGCAGTCACTCAATTGTTATGATTATGACTTCAAATGTAAACCCAACTTTTTTCCTCCATATCCAAGGTAAGTAGAAAAATTTCAGAAAACCTCCACCAGCATATTTCCAGAAAATACAATCAGTGACATAGTGGTGGTGAAGCAAGAGACCATTTAAGTTCTGTCCTCAAATAAACTGATTTTTCTTCATTCCAGCAAGCATTCTCACATATGATTTTACACGAGTTAGGGAAGGAATTTTAAAGGAATATCTTCAGGGTTTTTTCTGTTCTCATGTAGTCAGGCCTGACTTTAACAAGAAGTTACACCTGACTGTGGAAACTGAGATGCTGCATTACTGCCACAGAGAGATTAGATATTACTAAAATTAAGATCGTGGAGCCACATGTCATGCTTTGCAGCATAGTTACTTCTCTCATTACAATCTTTAGCAGATACTTCTTCAGTAGTATGCAATTCAGTGTAGCTACACAGAGTATTTGCCTATGCATTTGTATATGCATATGCATTCTGTGCTCCAAACAAATGTGGCTGCTACCATGTATACCTGCTATTTGAGTTATTATTTTAGCATTAGCTGCACATGACTAATGGTATCCTGGTTTATTGTTTGTAAGGTGCATACAAAATAATAAAATGTGGCCCTGATTTATTTGCATGATAAGTGAAAGCAGTCCTGTGTAAGGATCTCTTGATTACCACAGGCTGTATAAATTTCAATGAAAAGCATTCAGTAGCTGGCACTGAACTCTACGTGGCAGTAATGTACCAGCTCAGTCTGCATAGCCAAGGCTTAAAATAGGTAGGGGATCACATGACACAGGTGTAAATTAGGAAGATATTAGGACTTGACCCTGTAAAATATGAGAAAAAGAAACAACCTGTGAAACAAATTTAAAGAATTTGTGATTTACCATAATTTTAGGAAGGCATGTCCCTCCCTCTCCTGCACAACTAGCAAAAATTTCCCTTCATCTTTCTGAGAATGTATTCATGCTTGCTACAGTCTTAAAAATATACTTATATTTTTGTGGTCATCCTGTCTGGCTTTGTAGAATCTTTTGGAAGAGAGCTCTACAATTTTCCACCCTAAGATATCTGATAGCTACACTAAAAATAGCCCCATGTCAATTCCTCTGTTGAAGATACACCTACTGGTATGTGTCGTGCTGATCATAGTTTAGAATCCTCTTGGACACTCAAACTACTGCTGATGCCTCAGGGGCTGTAACAGAATGAGTCTCAGTGTGCTCTTTAAACAATCATTAATAACTTATGCCCATAATAAACCCCATGAGAGCGTATCTATTTTCTGCACACCAAGTATATCAAACTTAGCGTTCCCTGACTGTGTGAGGGGAGGAGGGGGATGCAAATCAGTGAGTGAGGAGAGGGTATGAAGAACATCTTAGCATTGTTTGCACAGCTGTGGTGTCATGTTTCCTCCTTGCATTACATTTTCCAGTATTCCTGTCCCACGCAGTTAAAATTTCCACAAATATCAAACAATTTGCCTCTCATAATTCATGAAGAGCCAAGAGTTGTAAGAGCTTGGCAAAGTCCTGTTTCTGTGGATATCCACTCATTTTGGAGAATATGAGCTAGCCTCTCATTGGGGTTCTCCCGAAAATCACATCATCAAGGCTGCTAGGATGCACAGTAGTAACCAGGTACCTCAGGAGAGACCTCCAGAGCTTCCCTGTGGCAGTTAGCTGTGCTGGATACTGTTGCAGCAGGAATGCTTCCTCACAAGTTCTGCTTTGTAGTTTTTTCATATACATCAAACAATTGCATTCCATCTGTAAGGGGTATAAAATATTATAACAAAAGAATTAAAAGGCTTGGAAAAGTGCAACTTTAAAACTTCAGTTCTCCCTTAAGGAAGCTCTGTAGTATCTAGGTCTTACTCTGACTAAAATATCTCCTCTATCAAATTCTGGAGAATATAGGCCTACATTTCTGCACTGCTCCATGAGCCAGCACTTTCTAGATCATTGCTTGAAAAGACATTCCTGCTTTTTTTCAACTATTAAAATGGAATTTCTGGAGCAAGTAAACTGAATTAAAAAAAAAAACAAACAAAAAACAAAAAAACCCCAACAATACAAAATCAGTCTCCTATATTCTATATTCATCCATTCAAATTAGTCACTAGATATCTGCAGTCTTGCTTTTATGTTTTTAGCAGCATAATTATTGCATAGATGAACTTTCCAAATGGAAACCTACAGAACAATAGTCAGATTTGGAAAAGTCTGGCCCATTTTCTTCTTTCAAACAGAAGTTTGTAAAAATGTCTGATTGAAGAAACAGGGAAACTGAGGCCACCTCAAAACATGAGCAAGAACCAAGCTACTAATGATACTGCTTATGAGCTAAATTGCCATGAAAAGTAATATGCACCAAAGGCAAAGAGAGGAATGGAGTAGGTAGGGTGAGGGGGAAGCATCTTGAAAAGTGAGAACACATGTGATAGGATCTTACCCTAAGGGGTAGAAGATCCTCTACCCTGGGAGCATTTCATTGCTCCTTTCCAACTGCTGGCTCCAACCTCAGCTCAAGTCCTGTTACCCATGCATGTACAGTTTTGGTCAATTTATACTCCAAGAGTTGCCTCGATGCAACGTTTATAAACATGTCAGTGTTATAAACCTAACAACTGTTATAACGGTGTCACAAGTTAACAACTGCATGTTCTGCAGTACATCATTCACCTGCCTGGAGTTCCGTTTACATCTTGCAGGTGTGGAATTCAACACATGTTGCTATTACCCGACCTTAAACTGGTAACATGGAGAAGATCTGTCCTCAGCTTTGGGAGTACAGGTACAGGGAAACAGGAAAGAGAAGGAAGCCAATAAATGACTGATTCTAGAGATTTATACTTCAAGTTCTACTTTGAGGTTTTTTTGAGAAGGCAGATGATAAAAATCCCCTAATTACCTGTAGAAAAGCTCACATTCCTGCAAGTCCAGAAAGGTTCACAAAATATGATATCCAAAAGCAAGTAATGCAGTTGCAATTCATATTGAAAGGACTTTGGAACCAGCATTCATATTAAAAGGAGTTTGGATCCTTCCATGTGCTCCAGGCAATCCAGTTTTTTGGATATACAAACAAAAGCAGATGTGTTGATTTCTAGTGGGAAAGTGATTTATCTCTATATATGGCATCAGCACTAGAATACTCTGTACAGATGACATCCACATTTTAATAAGACCAGATGTAGTTTGGAGAGCAGGGTAGCAGGAAGGAAACACTTCAAAAATTAAAAAAAAATTCTAGAATTAATTTTTTACTTGGTAATAATGAGCCTCAAACAATTTAATAAAGTAAAATGAAAAGGCAATATGATTATGGAACAAAAGAACCCCCAGAGAAATAAAGCACCATGTAATTAAAAAAGCCAAACCTATTGGCCTGGAGCATGGCACAGTGTCAGCAGAGAAAAAAATGAAAGCCCATCCAAAAATCTGATAACTAGCAGCTGAGGACAATTTTAATTTGGAGAGTGATTAGGCACTGGAGCTGATGCCCTTTCTGTTGCAGAGGTGTTTTTCAGATCAAGAAGATATTTTTAGCCAAAGATACCAGAAAGATTATACAATTCTTGGCAAAATTTACTGTCTTGCTTACTAGGGTTGTTCAGAACAAACATTTCCTATAGCCTTTTGCAGCTTTAAATTCTGTGAAGAGTTAGACCTTCTTCAAAACACTTTGAGAGGTGAAGGCTCTTATTCAGTTTTTTACATGAACTCCTGCTATCCACTGAGGTATCTTGTAACATCAACTGTATTTTTAACAAGGTTGCTACTTCACAGCAGTAGAAAAGAAGAAATATGAGCACACACAACAAAGCTGTTAAACCCAGTGCTAAAATGCAAGCTCAAGTGAAACAAGCCATGTTCCAGCCATGTCTGTAGGGCTGTAGTCAACTAATTAGGTAAGTCTGTTTGTAGACAGCTGGCAGTGATACAACTGGGATTTTTCTTCCTATTCCATTCCAAGAAAAATTGAATGGGAATAAATCACACATCGATAAAACACACCAGAAAACACTCATGAGGAAACCTTGATCAGCAGGTTTGCTGCGCCTGCACAAAGCTATGTACTGCTGCAGACACAGAGCAAAATAAAGGAAATAATTAAGAGTATGTATTTGAGATTGGAATGAGGCAGAGTTCCATCATGAAACCTCTTTACAGGTTTAAAAGCTCTTCTCTAAGAAATTGAAGCAACAAGTAAGAGGCAAGGAAGACATATTGCTGATGGCCAACTGCCCAACACCTACATTTGACTACAAAGACTCACACATTTGTGTTTTCTGGGTACAATATAGAGCATTCCCCTTTTCTTTTGCTCACCATTCTTTTCTAGTTACTATTTCTAACCTCAATTTGGCTATTTTTTGGCTGGGGTATTGGTTTGAGTTTTTTTTTCCCACTGAGAACTTTTGACTTTTTTGTGCTCTTCACCACAGATTTTTGGTTTTCAAACACCATTAAATTACTTGGCAACATCTGTCAAGCCAAGAAATTAACATGAAAATAGTTTAAAGAGCATATAATTTTTGCCTCCTATTCCTCTACAGTACAACCAATGTAACAATATAAACCTATTAGCCTGCTTTTCCTACAGTGATGGACAGGGGATGGAGCTATGTAGATATGACCACTCTGTCCAGGCAGGCCTTGTGCTGAGCTTGGCAAAAGAAAACAGAGGATAAAAGGTCCTTATAAAAATGCCCACAAAATCTAACCTAAAAAAGAAAAAGAAAAAAGGATAAAAGAAGTGAACAGAAAAAAGTGGAAGGGTTTTTCTAATGCCATAGAGTAGTTCAGTGTCTGAACAAGTAATAGGAATACAGTTCTTCCCAAGTCCCCTCTATTGCCCTAACCACAAGATGTGCTGCTGCATACCAGTGATTATTCTATGAGATCAAGACTTGACTGTGTATTGATTCACTATTTAGAAGCTGAAAACAGACAAACAGTTCAGAAGTGTAGTAAGAAATCAATAGATCACTGTTAATTTCCTTCCTAGTATCCATTGTTTGCTATGAGATACTTCCACACAGCATTTATGGGAGCTCTCTAACCAACAATGCAGCCCTTCTTAATCCAAGCGGTAACATGCTTTTCAAAGTTTAATTTCCAAGAAGATACTACAGCAACTAAAAGGTTTAAAATTTGTTAGTTTGTCAAGTTCTTTTGAGGGGGCTGGGGGAAAGAAAATGTTGGTAGATCCAGCAGTGAAAATAAATACCCCAAAGAAGAAAAGTTTTGGCAATGAATAATAAGTGGAAAAATGGTCAAAACATCAGTTGTGAAAACTCAGACTTCTAAAAGTGTCCCTACAAGGTCCCAAATTTATTTACAGACAGTAACACATCTATATAACAATCTTCTGAAATAGGTCAAATAGCTTTTCCCTGCAGATTCGTTATCCAAGGCACACAGAAGATAACAGTAACATTGCCAAAGTCTGACATGCTGCAAAACTAATAAAGCCATTTCTGGTCTTGATATGAAACTCCTTCAAAACAGCAGGCTTTACTAACACAAAATACTTTAAACAACCTGCAGAGGAGCAAAGGGTTTGTGTTTTGGGTTTTTTGTTGGCTTTTTTTTGTTTGTTTGTTTTGGGGGGGTTCTTTGGTTGGTTTTTTGTTTGTTTTGTTTAATTTTTTTTTTGTTATGGTTTTTTTTTTTTTTTAATTGCAGCCATTTAGAAACACTGACAATCATTTATCAGAGGCCCAGTGTAGTAGTACCGACACTGAAACTCAGTTCTTAACATATAACTATTGATTTTTACTCACCCTCGTTTTGCTTTTGAATGTAAGTAATTTGTGCTACTATGGCAAAGTAAAAAGTAAGAGAAATTACTTCTTTCTTAGATAAAGAACACATCAGCAATTCATAATAGATAATTACGAGAAGGTTACACTGCATCAAGAAATATTTTACAGTGTGCTTAATAGGTGTATAGAATGACACACAGTCAAACTAATTAAATGTAGAAATTTGTTGACTTTTATCTACCTACAGTAGATAAGGTTAAAAACCAGATATTTTAAGGAAAGCGGTCAGAACTCCAAAAGACAAGACCCCATGCATTCATTTGGCTCAGACATACTCTAGGCTTTACAGATACTGTGTGACAAACACTGTTAGAATTACATGATTTTCTCTTTAGACTGGAAAAGTGTGGTCCTACAGAGTAAGGCTAAGGTTTGTGGTTTACTGATTGGAAAGATCTGCTGTGTCACTGTCTATATAAGCTGCATTGTGGCCAACCCTTGGCCAAAGGATAAATATATATGGTTTCCTATTCTGCTAAGACATAGCCTCTGTTGACATGCACACTTGAAAGGCTAAACTAAACTAACCCTCTTCATCTCAACATCTATGCAATTTAGCAAAATCTCAAATCTACAGTTAAAATTTCAGGCTTCTGTGTAGCACTGAGGAGCTTTAACGAGTGATTGTTTTCAAGACAGTAGAGCAAGACCTGCAAAGAAAAAAATAATCCATACACAGTCAGGTGGATAATGAATTCCCTTATCTATCCCTAGAGATCCCCAGGTTAAGAGTTAACGCAAGGGGTTTTGAACAAATTCTGTAAGACAATCTAGCTTAAGTTAAATCTCAGAAATATAAGAGGTGTCAGATATTGGACAGGATAGTCAGAGAAGAAAAAAATATTTTTGTAATTTGTCCCTGGCAAGACACTATTTTTCTCTTAAAAATCAGAAACCTTTTTTCCAGTCATATCTGTACATCATTTTCCCACAGAATCTGACATAATCAGAAGTTACTGAAAAGATGAAAAAGAGCCACAGCCCTTTACACTTATACCACATTTTCTTTCGTGTGAAAGCTGAAAAGGAATAGCTGTGTTATCTGCTAACAGATCATCAAAAGCCTTCCAGGAAATGAACTTACTGTCCAGGTAGAGCAAGCACCAGAATCACTGGGTATTGATTAACCACTAGTTAAAATAAACAACTGGGAAGCACCATTCCAATAGCTACTTTTAAAGCCTGAAAACAAATAAACTGATAATTATAATAACTGCTATTGGAAAGAGTATGAGTGATTATTGCTTTATTCTTAAGCCAGGTAGAGCCTCAGCTAGGAGGCAGCAAATGCAGGTATTTCAAAATATATTTCTTCAAAGCAGAAAGTACTCTGTAGGGTTTTAAAGAAAGCAAGTAAAAGTTTAAAAAAAACCCAAACTATGCTAATAATGCACATTAGAATTTAGTATCTGCTTTAAATTTTTAATTTATAATTTTTTTCATGAAGCATCATGTGCTAAATGTATATGTTTGATTTTGTTAAATTTAGGATAACCAAAATCAGTTTTTATCAAGTGACAATTGAAATATTTACCCCACACCAAACTCTTATTTCTTCATGTTCCTTCTGTGTTGAAAAAAAAAAGAAAAATAAAAAGGTAGCCAGAGATAGGACGTCTAATTGGAGAAAGTTTGTCAGAGCTACAGTTTCAGTCAAGTCAAAGATTCATAGTGTGCAATGCTTGAGAAGTTCTAGCTAACCACAGTCTGTAATAAAGAATCCCTTTCTAATAATCATAAAAATTTTACTGGGAAACTAGTGAAAAATTATTGAAGACAGCATAGTCCACCATTGAGATAAAAAGCAATAGCTGCTCAGTCAAAGCAGTGTGGTTTCTTTAAAGAAAATCTGTTCCCTCCTTCAACAATTTGACTACACTAATAAGTTAACAGAATAACCAATAATATGGTTTTATGTGCTTTTTCTCAAGGCATTGTGAAGAGCCGTCTCACAAATATTAACAAGGAAAATAAATAGTTATAAGCACACACGCATGTAACCAGAGACATCCACGTCTCTTCCTGCTAGGGAAGAAATTGTATAAAGTTATTCTTCAGCCAAGGAAGAAAAAAATAATACTGGAATAACCCAATCTCTATTTATTAATTGTATTATTGATACAATTATTAGAGATTGGAAAGCAGAAGAGAGTCAGGAAATGAAGGTGCTCTGAATAAATAGGCAAAGGAACTCTTTTTTAAAGAGAAGTAGAGGAGTAAGTGGGATCAAGAGGAAAAGTACATTCTGTGTTGCCTTATATTGAAATACTCTATCAATACTTGAAATTTTATTATGCAAAAAGGCAGAGCCTAGTACTATTTCAAAATTATTTTAAAATACAATTTTTCAAGAAAAATGTTAATGGGCATCAAGTGTAAAGTCAAAACCAGATAACTTTGCTTTATATTCCAGAAAGAACTGTTAAGTCATGAACATTTATACAGGTATATTTGAGAAAGTAAAACTTTGGGAAAGTATTTATAACATTCAAAACTATGCACTGTGGTTTGCAGAGCAGATGCTGGACTCCTTCCAAGATGTGGAAGCATTCCACACAGAGCCAGGATACTAGGAGTTATTATGGCAGATCCAGAGCCTTTCTCTTGTTAGAAGAGGGTGGCTTATTCATTCTGGGAATCTGTCACAACCGGCCAGTGGAAATAAAGGGAGCTGGAGATATTCCAGGTAAGGTATAGCAAAAGTGGTTTTTTCACTGCAGGCTAGAGGGTTTCTCTTGGGTTTTGGTTTGTATTAATTCTAACAATGTCCTCCAAAACCACCAATACCTCAGTTTAGCCTGTGCCTGTATTGCTGCATGAGCAGAAGTTGAACAGTAACAGAAGAACTTCAAGTGAAAAAAACCAAAACGTTTAAAGTGCAAAGCTCATAATAAATTCTTAGCTTACTCTTGAAACTTCAGGGCCTGGGCCGGCACTTAAAAGCCACAAACACACAGGTAGCCAAACAAACCCCGGCTGCTGCAGGGATCCAAAGCCACCGCTGAAGATTTTGGGTTTCATTACCTTCTCTTGGTGATCTGTTTAGCTCCAAGGGATACCAACATTAGCTGACATTGTGCAGTGAAGTGCCTGTAACACACATAAGTGCTCATGGGAAGAACAAGAAAAACCTTATTTTTGTTCCCCACAAGTATTCCACAGGCAGTGGGTGGGGTTGACATTTAAAGCCTTTCCCAGCCTGAATGCTGAGGTGCCAAAAAGCAAACGGGTGCTTTAAAATTCACTGCTTTGCGGTGCAGTTGTGTGCCTTAATAGTGGTGCAATTTTACAACACTGTCTGAGTGCTGTGAAAGGAAAGGAATAAGTTAAATGAAGGCTTTTAGAGTTCCCCAGTAGCTTCTGTCACTCAAAACACAGCCACTCTTAATCCCAGTTCCAATAAACAGTGGAAACCATTCCCCTGAAATTCACATGGCAAAGCAGCCTAGAGCAAAGGTTTTAGACGACCTCCTTGCTCTCAGGTCCTGGGGGATGCCAGCAGCTGCAGTAGTCAAGTCAGCTCACTAGAAAAGGCAGAAAACTAGTTCAAAGGTAAATGAAACAATGAAATAAAAGAAAAATATTCTTAATGTGTCCAGATTTTAGTCAGCCCTTTAAAGAGGACTAGAATTCAGCGGGACAGAAATTCTAGAAGCAGACTAGCTGACTAGGATTTTTTTAACTGATTTTTTTTCTCATTTCAGAGGTAAAGCCAGGATAAGAATGCATCCCAAGTGTAGAACATTTTTTCAAGGAAGGGCTTGTATTTCAAGAATACCCACTGTTAAAGCACACTCATCAAGTCCTTGCTACTTGGGTTAGTGATTGGAGTTAGAAATTTTGAGGTCACGTTGGCTCTCTCTTCCTGCTAGGGGTTCACATTTATTCACATTCAAATCAGTTCCTTGGTCCAAGCTTATATAGCTACAGAGTTTGTTTTAATAACACCTAGCAAATGGATAAACTAATCCTTATTTAATATTGATAAAGAACTTAGCAATTCAAGAGCACCATTAAGTTGAGGGTCACTGAAGAAAAACGTTATTTTAGAGCATGAAAATAATTATATAGGGGCATTTTATTTTTCCCTTGATAGCTGAAACTTGTCTCACATCACTGAAAAAATCCTGACTTAATGGATGTTTAGTGTCCTGTGACAAATAATACATACTTTTGATTCCATTCCAAGCAAATAAGTGATCATCAGTACTGCATTGGGCCACTAAACCTCACAGAAAGGATAAATAACCTCCATAATGAAAGAAACACTAAAATAGTACAAGTAAAGACAAACTATTCAAGGTATCACAGCATGAAAACATTTTGTGATTCCTGAAATGCCAGTATGGCAAGCTTTCATGTAATATTCTGTGCTCTTCAAAAACACAGAGGGGGGTCATCTAACTGTTTCAAAACCCTTGCTAACAAAAATGCTTGGTTGAGAACTGTCTTTCATGCCTCCACAGAAGAGAAAGCATAAAAAGCTGTACAACTGGGTAAGGAAATCAACAACAAAAAAACCAAACAAAACCCCCAGAAACAAACAACCCCCCCTCAAACAAAGAGCCAAAACAAAGAAACCCAGCAACAACAACAAAAACCCACACAAAGGGGAAAACTAGAATACATCCTAAATAGATGGGAAGGGGAAAGGCAGGAATTTGCATTTAGCCCCAGGACCAGCAGAGAAGTAACAGAAATATCCTTCATCCTCTCCTAAGGGCAAGGAGGAAAGCCAGAGGAACAGTGGAGTCCATGCTCTGGTCTCAGGTATGCTCACCTAGAGAGCATTATGCCAATGTTTTAGTTCAGACCAGGACTGGTTCTGGTCATAAATATTGTTGGGGCTGTTCTCACTTGTTTTAATGCACATCTCAGAGCACCCATAACATTGCTAAACAGATCTGTGCTCTGACTGCTGGTCTAGATGGCAAGACAATCATCTTGCCTTAGGGAGAAAAAAACCACAAAAATGTGTAGGATGGGGATGCCAGATCCATTGATTCTTTTTAAAAAACTAAGTCATCACAAATATAACCCTATTTGCTATCCACCCCTTGGGCTGGACTGTTACTTCTCCAAACAGACATTCACAACAATAAGCATCCAAACTATTATAGGCCAAGAAAAGGAACAAAGAATTTACTGATGAAGAATAACTCAGTAAGGAAAGGTGAATGATTAGAGAAGCAGAATGAAAAGAATAAGGCTTTTTCCCCAAGCTTTGAGAATTACCAGAAGCAAAAATTCAAGACACCTAGGCAGGATATATGATTCTTTCAATTTCCACTGAGTTATAACAGTGTGATTTTCAGGCTTTCAATGGAATATACAGGTACCACAGAGCCAGAGTAGTCTGATCAAAAATGCATTATAGAACCTAAGGAGACTAAGCTCTAGCTCTGGTAACACAATGGAATTTATTAGTCCTTGCAGACTGACTGCTATTATGATGAAAAGCAATTATTCACGTTATAAGTGTGACTGTTAATTTTAAAACGTTCCAATGTAACCCAAGTCCCCTGCTACCATACAGCCATCAAGCCATCCAGAAAGCAGCTCTTTATGGGGTATAGCATGATTTATTTATTTGTCTTCTAGAGCTATTCTTTATGAAGGAATTGCAATCACATAGCTATAATGGTGGAAGGAAAAAGAGAATCTTCAAAGTGTACAAACAGTACAAGATAAAGATATTTTTAAGCAGAGAATAGAATCAAATCTGAACCCCATTCAAACTGTCCAACGACAGCTGAAAATTAATTATGATTTTGGAAGTATTTCTGCAAATTGCTACTCCAGCAACTGACCTTGCAGCCACAGTTAAGCACAAATCAAAGCCAAACCACAACATTTTACTGGGTATATTAGTTGTCACTGTCAGTTCTTCTCAAAATACTTTTTAAAGAGGATCATAATTTTTGCAATAATTGCAGCACAATAATATTTTTAGTTCATCAAGGGAAAAGTTTTAAAAGAAGTTAAAGAAAGGATTTTATTTCTAATATATTGCTGAATTCTTTATTAAATTTATGTAAGCTTAAGACAAGTGAAACATTTTGGTAACACTCAGTTTGCCAAGGGATGCCTGATATTTTTCTGCTAACACAATAAAAACCACAATACAGATAAGTGGTTGTGGGTTTTTTCCTAGCTGCATGAATCCTCTTATCTCACCTCAAGACATCTGGCAAAATAGGAAACAGATGCATGATACTGACATCTTCATGCAAGTCATTCATGACCTAGAAAGAAACAGGCTGAAAAGCATGATCCTTTCTTGTGCTGTGCCTTGTTGGGGATGTTACTATTTGTCATCCCCACTTTGCTATATTTTGATACAGATACAGTCAAAACACACGTGCTTACACCAGAGGCAAAATGACAAGCACATATAACATTACACCAGTGATAAAGCAGGATATGAACTTTTTTTTCTGCAGAGCCTTCAGTTGTGCTCTGGACCCCTCTGGTTCTCATTAGTGAGGGGCAATACCCTTCACCCCAACTTTCAGACCATAAAAATCAACTTGCATCTGTTCCTTCAGAAGTAATCTGAAGGATTACTTCTTACATGAGAGTGTTCTAATTGTTAAAATGGTAGATAATAACCCATTTCTAACATTTTAAGTGTTTTTAAAATAAATCCTCCTTTCCCTCTGAACCTAAGACAGTAAAGACAAACACAGACAAGCAGCTGAACTCCTACTCACTGCCATGTCCTTGATTCAAAATACATTAGCAACTAAGCAAAAACAAGCTAGACCTACAGAAAGAAGGATCAACAACTTAATATGTTCAATAGTTTCATCTGTACCACTACAAGTGGTAGTAAACAAACTGCATATTCCACAAACGTAAAATAAATATAAAAATTACTATCTAAAATGTCAACTTTTTTTTTGTTTTTTTGGGAAATCTGGCTGGTTTGGGGACCCACAGACTCAACATGTATTATTGTAATTTAAGTTTTCCTGTGAAAATATTATCAATGAACAGAGTTGTTTAATAGATATTTCACTAACTCAAAAAGAATGTAACAAAACCAGCTCAGCTTGCTTAAATAGTGTCCCATTTTGCTAGAGAACTTGATGCAGTCTTGCTGAATAAAATTTTATTGTAGCATTTTTTAATTAAAATATTCAGGGATGGGGAAAAATATTTTTGTGAATGCAACAAAACTGCACCATTAGCAAAGCTGAAATTTGGCAATGGCAGGAACACACAGTACCCTTTGACAGCACTGGTGTTTGTGCTAGTGAGCTGAAGCCACTTTCCAGAAAGATGTTTCACCTGAAGGCATGAAAGGCAACCAGCGTAGGAGCCATGAAGAAAAGATTTAAACTATGATTTTCTATACTTACCCTTTATATTTCCCATAGTAAAAATGTGCAAGACCTTTTGCTATGGTTTGTAAGGTGAGCACTAAGGTTACACTGGGACATCCACACTTTCCTTCATATCCTTATTTACCTAGCAATTTGCTTTTGACACTTTTAAGGAATGTCTCTGGCAGTGCTGATGGGGATGAATGTTCTTCACTCAATGACAAGGATACAGTAGCAGAAACAGTGAGGTGGACACATATCAGCCAGAGAAAGTGTTTCTGTACCTACACAGTCACATACACACTCTGTAGACAGCCCTGCCCTACAGTTTGGGCTGAGACAAGTGAAAAAAAACAAGGTGCAATCAATATTAAAGGTGGGAAAATAAATGCTATGCTTTTTCACTTGTTTATCAATAAACATATTATCTGTTCATTGGCTGTCTACATTTCTGAGCAAATATGACATTCCATAAAGTAGAAATATTGGAAAGTTAATTTTGGAGCAATTACACCCTTGCAGACTTCCTCAGCTTTCATTTTTATTTTTCATTCAACAAGTTATTAGTGTTAATGACAACCTTGGCTAATCCCATCCCCATAGGACCAGGTGGTACATGTTAACACTTTCAAATTTACAGCAGTGTCTCAGATAGAGACACTGGTACGCTTGTTCAGCCCTTTATAAGAGAAGAAGTTACTTGTCTCACTGCATTGGACAGAGTCAGGTCAGTACTCACGGGCTGGCACCAGTCTTAACTTAAGAGGTTCATTGTAAGGGTCTGCAGTAGTGTTTAGGCCAACACAGAGTAAAAATAAAGTTTCAGGTTAGCAGGCAAGAAAAATTTCTGTAAGAATAATATAGTTCAAAATATTCCAGTTTTACACCAAGAAGCATGGTATACTTTTCCCTAAGGCATGCATACCTATACCATATTCTGGTTCATTTATTTACTGTAATCTTCACTATAACTTCATTTTTCTTACTTAGGATTTCATTGAAGAAACCAAGAAAATGTATTGCTAGAAATTCATGTTTTGTCTTCAGTTGAATTAAACTGGGCTAACATTGGGATGAACAACTTTACACCAAGAATTGTTTTTACACAGGCTTTAAAAGAACACTTTTTTCCTTGTGAATATTTCCTTTTTTTTTTGGTGAGCAACTGGAATGTAATGCTTCTGCTAAACAAGACATACATGTGTGAGAAAATGATGTCTGAATTGTATTAATTGAGGTGGAAAAAAAATTGATTAAAAAGGAAGCAGACAGTTTTTAATTTTAAGTAGTTCTAGTGTTCCATTAGCTGTGCTAACTTATGTAATATCACTGTGATTTTTATCTATGATTGACAGAAAGGGGTTTCTTACTAGAATTGTTTAGTCCATATTTATGTCTGCACCAATATCACTGCTGTCATAAAACCATATACCAGGACTGATGTAGTAAATCTAATCTAAAACCCATACAGCACATATGTGGTATAAAAGCTGACAACTTTTAGGCCTTTGGTGGAATGGTAGTAGGGAACAGCTTCTTCCTGCCCAGAGCTGTAAAAGGATCGGTACTTACTGCCAGTCCACTGCCTGCATCAGCTCAAAAGTGGATGGTCCTGGCAAATTCTGCAGGTGTGTGAGGTGTGCTGACCGAGGCAAGAATTGAGCCCCTGTGTGAGATAGAGGTCCAAGCTCCAGAAAACAAAAACCCTGTGTCTTCAGTCATCTGCAGTTCATTCCTTTTATTTAAAGAATTGCTCGAAACCTGCTTGGAGAGTTTCCAAATCTGATATAAATATTGTGCTGACTCAAAGTACCTAGGAAACAAATGTTCCTGCAACAGGGTTAGCGCCATTCAAGACTGGCAAGTAATTCTAGGCTACTCTAGAATTAACAAGGTAGCTCAGCATGGATAAGATACATATACACTCATGAACAAATAAGTCATTCCGTTACCCAGCCTAATGGAAAGAGGGAATAAAACAGAAAAAGCAAACCCACAGATAATCCTTGCGTATGTAAAGAAAGCATTAAGAAGAAATTAATGAGAGTGAAACACCAACACAGGCAGTAGGGGTATGCTCTGTGATGGCTGGGATGCCAACAGATTCCCATACTGTGGATAAACATACTGCTTCCAGCCCTGATCTGACTTAAGGACAATCCCCAACAGCAGTCAGATACTCCATTAATCAAAAGATAATTGTAGATACAATCCCAGCTTCCAATCCCACCACAGCCACTCTGTTTGCAGGTCCCAAGAGTTCCCTCTTGTGATTTTCATCTCCTACTTACCACTTTGGCAATGCCATCCACTAACCACCATTTCATGTACCTTTATCTCTGGCATTCTTTTGTCTCCTGCAGTTGCTCTAACTCAAAGCCTTGTTCTGCCTCAGCAAGCAGGGTTTACAGTTATTGGAAGAAAAAGTCCGGTGGAGCTCCCATGGAAAAACAGAGAAGTGGCAAACAATTAGGCATTATCTCTGTCCCCCGGAACTTGTAGTACTACAGATTTGGTGAGAGAAGTAGATGGGCAGAGATCCTATATGCAGCAAAGGGACACACAAAAGAATGAAACCCTCCATGCATTTTCAACAAGATCAAGTAATGAGTCCTCCTTTCCCTCCTTGGGTAGTTGCTTGAGGATTTTTGTTGCATTCTTTAACACCAAAGTCTTTAAGGGGCTTCATAAATAGCATCCTAACTTATTCTTTAGCTGGGAACCAGGAACAAAGCACTGAGGCCATTTAACCCTCAGTAAAGGGTCTCCTATGGCATAAGGCAGGTTAGACGGATCCCCAGGTGACACAAAATCCCTGGGCCTCTCCACTTGCCAACCATTCCTCTGGCAGCAGAAGCCAGCATCAGCAGCTGCTCCAATGCAGACACTTCCAGGTCAGGCAAATAGGCTCCCCTGCACCCACTTCTCCCTAACTACTACTGCTACTCCCTAACTCCTCTCATCTGTTTTGCTCTTTCTTGGACTCCCTCTCTTAGATTCCCGCATCAAGCAAGTGAAAGGGGTTAGGATGGGCTAAGGAGAAGGAACAAGATACCTCAGCTACTGTTTTGGACATGGATGCTGAACTTTTAGCTTGGTACTAGAAACAAAGAGATATTGCCTTTCAAAATTGAAATAATGGAACAATTCAGATGACTGCTGCAGCTGAAGAAGGTACAGGAAGCTTTGTAAAACAATACACAAAGATCAAACCACTATTTCTCACACAGCTACTCAGATCCAGGGCTTATTTAATGCAATTACTCAGCAATGCACTGACATCTTAACAGAGAGCAAGCAAGTAGGCCTCAAGACTTGAAACCACAAACTGGCCAGGTGCAGAATCTGTGTGCTCCAAGAGGATCTGTTACACCAATTACCTACTTGGTGGTTTGAGACAGTCTTGCAGGAATTGTGCTTCACACACTATCCACAGCAAATTGTTATTGCATATGGTATATATTTACTCACATTCTACATATGGATGAAATATACCTTCATATCCATTTATTTCCAGGATTTTCTATGTCAAAGCTATAGGAGGAAGAAAACAGGAAGTTTTACTTTTGTACCTAAGCACTGGGTTGCAGCTGATCCTTTAGATAGGTGCAAAAATCCATGGTATTACTCACCCAAGAACATGCATTTCCCAGACTCACTTTGACTAACTTTGTGTTACATCTGATTGCTGGAAGTGCAACTGTTGTACCTACACAGCAAGCACAAGTGGTTTTAACATTCATAACTCACAAATGCCACAAGCAGATGCGCTTTCACAGTTTACAACTCTGCTGAAATGCCTTCTCATAATTAGAAGAGTGCTTACACAGTTTCCACAGCACAGCAAAATTATTTAATAATAAGATAAAAATCTCTGCTGCAGCAGATGAAAAACGCTTGTTTGGAATATTCCAGCTACACTGCAGATGAAGAGCCTATTGCATTATGTATGTCCTGATTACAGAAACTGGCAACTGCAGTGAGTTCAAGTTACCCATGTTCTCTAGTCTTATGGGCAGTTATGGGTATTTGTTCTATTTTCCTACTAGAGGCCCATCTAATCTAGAAGATGACTAAGAAGACAGCAATTCAGACCAAGACAGATTTAAAAGCACAGGAATCCAGGATTTTTGCAGTAGGCCACATTAATTTTTAAAATATGGAGGACCATAAAATTTTTCTTTAAAAAAAATTAAAATCATATATGTAGTTTAAAGGCTGACATCATCTAAAGTTATGAACATTACAAGCAAGAACATAAACACATTAGATTATGAAACAAGTCCTGGCCAGAAGTGGAAAATTATGTTCCTCACTCTTGCAAAGATGCCGTGGGAAGAGTGCAGCTACGAGATGCACAGATCACTAAGGAGAGGGACAAGCTGAGTGAGCAGTTATAAGGGGATTTTGGATAAATTACATCACCCATTACTTAAACAATAGGACTGAAGCAGGTGAATTCTGTCTCTGTGTTTGTCTTTGACTTGTTTCAAGGCTTCTAATTTCCAAGTCACTTAAGACATTCCATTTATTCAAAATTTGACGTTAAAGTTCCAGTTGTTGTTTTCTTTTTTTTTTTTAACTTCATTAGCAATACTCATAAATAAAACCAAGAGGATTCATAGATCTTTTGGCAATATTAGAGTGTTGTAAAATCCATGTAGTTGATGTCACTTATACTTCATCCCAAAATAATCAACAGGAAGATATTTCAAAGCCATCAGACTACCTTTTTGGGCACTTTTGTCTCAAGTATTTCTGAGAAGAAAAGATGCAACTGACCTTAGCACCTTCTTCTGTACTGTCATGTCTCAGCTAAACGGACCATTTGTATCCATCTTCACTTATCTATGACTTCAAGAGGTGGAGTGGATTTCCAATTAAACAAGCAGCATTTTGCTAAGCTAAGATCAGTATTAAATCCAGAAATGGGAAGGAACTGTCTGAAACTGTTTTCCAGAAGAAACTACACTGGGGACAAGGATGACAACTGAACCTCTGAGAGTGGGTGCTTTTCATTTAAGCTCCTCATAACTCATGCATTTGCAGCTCCTCCCTTTCCTGATATGCCAAACAAAGCATCTATTCAATTTACTCATTCCTCTGCATGGTTACTGGAAGCCACCAGGGCTGCTGTCAAGGGGAAATGACATCCGCAAGCTCTCAGTGTTCGAATGCATCTGGTGGAGTGCACGGTGCCCTCACATCATAAGGGGTTGCTGAATTCATGAATGCAGCTGCTGCAGTAAATGCACCTTAACTCCACCTTCCCTTGCCAAATCTCTACCGTGTTGTTTGATTAAAGCAATCCAATCTCATTCATAATGAGAGCTATATTCAATTTAGGGGGGAGAAAAGTATGAAAATTACCAGAAAAAACCTCTTCATCCAAAACATTGCATCATCTTGACCACTTTTTATTTTGACCTCTGCTTTTGACCTCTAGAGCTACAAGAACCCTGTTATCTTTTCTGCCTGTTCAGAATTTCCATTTCCTTCACAGCATCTTAGCAAACAGAGTGAACAGCAGAGCTGCCAAATAAAAATACATGTATTTAACTTAGCGAGTAAAAGAGGGAAGTGATAAGAATGGAGATTGTCTTTAAGGAAGGAATTAGCATGCCTACAAAAAAAAAAAAATCCAAACAACTCCACAACAACAAAACAAGCAGCTTCAGCCTAATTTCCCCCTTCTAGACTTTCTATAAAATCCTGACTTTTTAAATACCATCTGTCAGTAAGGCAAGTTCCTCAGATGTGATATCTATTTCTTGGGGTTTTTCTTCATTTACCAGCAAATAATGGAAAATCCTTCTCTACAGTTCATTAAGTCACTAAGCCTCATCCATCTTTTCCTTCTTTAAAACACTATGCAACTGTTTGAGTATGGGATGCAATTTGATTGAATTCTTCTGTTATGTTCCCTGTTGTGGACAGAGAATAAATAAAGACTCTTTATACTGGTAGAAGTTTGTTCCTTCTCATGCTGATGCACACATGTTTAAATGTGCCCCAAAGGGCTTTTAAACCAAGAAAGTGTATAAATGCAGTGAACTGCATTTGTGCTGCAAGGACTTTGTCACTTGAAAAAAAAAAAAAAAAAAAAAAAAAAAAAAACAAACAAAAAAAAAAAAAAAAAATAAGCCAAACCAAAGAAACCCCATAGCCTCACTGAAGGAATTCAGTTTGATTCAGCTGTTCTAAGCCTGACCTTGCAGTTAGAATCTTCACCTGCTTTTAAATTCCTGCAAGCAGATAGCTCTGCTGCCCTAACTAGCAGCTCTCAAAAGCTGCACGCATCCACCTTCAGTGTTTGCAGCTGACAATTGGACAGCATTTTCTACTGTGTGTATGCTGACCCTCATTTTCTGTTGCTTGTAACTATGCCTTTTCGCAACACTGATTTTTTTCTTATCTTGGCAGAGACATATGGCTTATTACAGCAAGATGCCAACTTTGATGTTTCTAAGGTCAGATCTTTTTTTCGTTGTTTTTATCTAAGTAAAGAAAGCATTTTTTCCCAAAACCATACTGGGAAGACACATTAATTTTTACCCTTTTGTCACTCGACGAAGAGCACAAGGAGCTATAAACAAGTTTTTAAGTTACCTCCTGGGAGCTCCTTCAAAAACTCTTGGTTTGATTACTACCATGTTTGTACCAAAGCAAGAAATAGCTGCCCTGTTCCACTACTCGCAGGGAAGGCAGCAGGGAAGAGTTTATGAACTGTAATTACCAGCTTACCCACTCAGGCTCTTTCCTAAAACAGGAATCATTCATCATCCTCTTTTGTGCTACCGACTCCTTAAAAGGCCTACTCAGCTTTAACTCGCGGGTATCCCACCACAGCCAGGCTCCCCAAGAGCCCACGCCAGGGCTACCTAGATGGATTTCAAAGGAACATCGCGCCGCTCGCCTGCCTTATTTGGAAAACCCTCACTCTGCACGGCTTGGCACAACCTCAGCGGCCGCGCAGGGCTTCGTAAACCTGGAGCTCTGACAGAGATTTAACGAGAAGGAACTCAGATTGCAATGAACTTCCAGCACCAGCAAGAAACAT
Organism: Bombycilla garrulus; assembly: GCA_013400315.1. Classification (NCBI taxonomy): domain Eukaryota; kingdom Metazoa; phylum Chordata; class Aves; order Passeriformes; family Bombycillidae; genus Bombycilla; species Bombycilla garrulus. The sequence continues at coordinate 1,104,532 of VXBU01008323.1, forward strand.
AAATGAGAGTATAAAGAGAGGGCGGGCTGACAAGAGCCGAGCAAAATCTGTCGAGTTAAAAAGAAGCCCAAAAAGGCCCAGCGACGTGCCCTGGGGAGGGCTTTGCGCGTGTTTGGCGCAAAAATTTTCAGGAAGGAGGGAAAGGAAGGCCGGGGAGCGAGCGAGGGAGCCGGAGAACCCAGGCGGGCGAGTGGCCGGCGGTCCGGGAACACCGCGGCCAGCGGCGCGGGGACCGCCGGCGCACACGCTCCTCTCGCCGCGCTCAGGCGGGCAGGGCGGGGGCGGAGCGGCGCCGGGACGCCCCTGCACCCCC